>CABFOW010001723.1:112056-131224 GCA_902141385.1 Timema californicum
TAATAATAATAATAATAATAATAATAATAATAGATAGATAGATAGGAGTTCTATTCTGAGCACTCGAGCAGAGCAATGTTTCGTTGAGCTCGTGCCACCAGAAGTGACCGAGGCTCAAACTACATCTGGGTGCAGCCAGGGAGTTTTGTTTTATATCCTCTCTCTAGTTAACTGCTGGCGCATTTATTTAAAGCTCATACACCTGGACTAGATTGGATAGTGTATCTCGTGCGTAGTGAGGCACATGGCAAATAAAACGAAAACGCGGGTGTTATTCCACATATATAAGGTGATCAGGATGTGTAATTTAATTCGACCTAGGCATCGTTGCCTCCTGATGCATCTTTCTGCATATTTAGTTTGAATATATTTCCGTAACTAGTGCGCACAGCCACAAGGTGAATAACGACATTTTTAGTACCGCGTCTTACTATCCATTCAGGTGTGTACGCTTATGTTCATAATTAATTATAATAATGAGTTACGGATGTGAAAGGTTAAATTTAAAGGAAGTGTATCCACATTTGCGTGTAAGGAGAGAGTGGGGAAACCATTTAGCAAAAACCACCCACAGTACACCCCACCGAGATTGAACCAAGATATCCTCATCATCGAAAGTCTAGTCTATTGCGAGAGTAACACCTTAGACCATGCGGCCACCGAAGAGATAATAATAATAATTTATTATAAGGGGTAATTATTGTCGGGATAATTTAGAGCAAATGTATCCACATTAGCATAAAGAGACGGGAAAATCAAATTGATAAATCACGTGTGGAAAACCACTCCAAGTGGTCTCGTCACCAGCAATCCAGTCCATTGAGAGCGTGATACTTTAGACCAGGTGACCCCTGGTGTAGATAATAAGAAATATGGTTTGTATATAGCTCGGCCAAAGGAAATACACATAAGGTCTCTTTTCCCCGGTGGCGCGACTCAACGGGTTCAACACTGGGACATTAAACTTACCACTGGCTGCCGACTTGTCAACAAAACTGGATTGGGTCAAAGTTTTCAGATGAAAGAGAGATGAAGGGGGATGAGGGAACGAACAAAAAGGCAATTTCCTACTTGGTTACACACCGGGCGTTGGCCTGTATAGCTCCGTCAAGTTTAGATAGACTTGTTTCGAAAGCTTTCAAGGCATTAGGATAGCGTCAACGCTCTTCGATTAATATTTAACTAAATATTTATACTAAATGCCGATATAAAAGTCTAAATGTCAATATAGTAACAATAATAATAATAATAATATTTAGCACCGCGTCTTACTACCCGTTCGGGTTATACGTTTTAAGTACTAATTACTCTAATGGATTAGGACTTGGGAAGGTTTTAATTATAGGAAGTGAACCCGCATTTGCGTGGAGGGAGAGTGGAAAAACATTTAGGAAAAACCACCCCCAGTTCACCCGACCGAGATTCGAACCCCGATCTCCCCGTCCTCAGCAGTCGAGCTTCAACACGACAAGCGCGTTAGCCAACTACGCCGCCGAGGCGGGTGTCAATATAGTAAAACACCCCTTTTATCGTAAAAGTATATTTATAAAACAACATAAATATAACAAGGACATCAAAGAATCTAGGATGTAAATGTAGGCATGAAGAAGTGGTGATGTTTTTCACACAGCTACAACACACAATAAAAACGCTAAGTAATAAAGTGCCAAAGCTACTGCTGAATATTTATTTTTCAATTCAGCAGACTCTAAATTATATCAAACTTTAACGATACAATGGCTCTCTTTTCCATTTTGCGTTTCTAGTACTCGTTATATAATAATATATTATAATAAAATTATAATGAAGCCATAAAACTAAAAATATTCTGCAAGAACGAATACAACTTTTTTTCCTCCTTTCAATTTCACCAACAATGCACTGAACTAAGTTAATTAATAAACACGGACAAAATGAAACGCTCGTGAACATGTTAGTTTCAGAAGTCAAGAGGACCCATCTGTTGAGAAGTTGGCAAGAATATGGAATAGTGAAACGTGGGATGTGAGAGTAATGTGTGACAAAGAGAATAATGAACTGTTAGAGGAAATTATTAGAAGAAGAATTTTTATTGTATGTGTTGTGAAACCAAGCGAAAGGGTAAATATGTATTTATTACGAGTGGTAGCCTTGTGCTGTCATCAGGTGTGGCTTAATTAGTGAGAGGAAATCATGAGGTAGTCTTAGTGCTAAGCCCAACTGTTAAGCCATTTGGGAAAGGATATGAGCTGGTGTGATCTAGACTTCCTTCTATGGGTAGGTATGTAAATATGCATTGATGAAATTATGTTAGTTACTGGTGGCTGCGGTAGAGGAGGAAGACAAGAACGTGAGAGTTTAGTTTTGTAATGAGCTCAATGAAGTCTTAAATGTGTGTGAAATGGGTGTAAGAATTATTTGTTAAAAGATATGAATGGCCAAAGAGAGGATTCAGAAAGAGTGTTAGGAAAGTATTGTGATGACAGAGTGAACGAGGATCGTAATGAGTGAGTGAGTCAGTGTCTAGAAAAACACATGACTTAAGCACAAAACTATTCACTTGTTTACATCGCAAAGGGACAATTCAAGATCAATGATTGAATTTGTGGTGTGTGCCGAGAGACTTAGAAGTTAAAGCATACTTGGGCTGTGAGTGGAGCTTAATGTGTAACGGATCACTTCCTAGTGATCTAAATATTTAAATTAAGTAGGATTTTTTAAGGAATCAGAGAAAGAGTAGTAATATTAGCAAGTAGTAATGAAAGTGAAAAAATTGCAAGTGAAAGGTACGAGAGCGTAAAATGAAAGATTTCTGGGCAAAAAAAATCAACCATACAAAACCATGAATGGTATGTCAAAATAAATGCTAATGTAAGAAGCTATTTTGGAGGTGGGTAAAGCGGACGAAAGAGCAAGGAATCATATATGGCATTCAGAATGAACGTAGTGAGATGATCTGGGATCAAATAAGTTTAAAATAGCGATGGAGGGAGTATTTTAAAAAATGGTATGGAAATAACGTAAAGAAAGTATCATAAAATAGAGTAAGTGTTATGATGAATGAAAGAATTAACAAGGATGAGGTGTTTAAAGTTTTGAATGTGTTAAGAAATGGCCAAGCTGCGGCCGTAGGTGGGATCACCAGGGAAATGCTTAAGTGTGAGGGTATGCTACTACTTTCCAGATTGTGTGAATTGTTCAATATCTTTTCTGGGATTCCAAATGTTCCTAATGACTGGAAGAATGATTTAATTGTTTATTTGTACAAAGATAAAGTCAGTAAGAGTGAATATAAGAATTATAGGGCAATTAGTTTGTTAAGTATTGGGAAATTATTTATTGAAAGAGAGTATAAAAAAACAGGACAGATTTGGGATGTGTAATGTGGTTTCATAACAGGTCAAGGTTGAATGGTCCAGATATTTGTATCGCAGCAACTGATTGAGAACTTTATGGCAGTAAATAAGAAAGTACTGTGATCTAGATAAATCGTATGATCGTGTGATTACGAGTATGTTAAGGAATGTTTTGAGAGAGTATGGTGTGGATGCAGGGTTAGTAAGTGCAACTATGGCGGCGTATGATGGAAGTAAAGCGTGCGGTAGGATGGATGGAACTTTGAACAAATGGTTTGACAAGGTTGTATTATGTCTCTATAGTTATTTAATGTATTCACGGATAAGCGTATGAGGGATACTTGTGATGACGCAGTTGGTGTTCAAATGGACACTGTGAATGTTAGAGTGCTCCTATTGTAACGTTGATTGACATCAACATTACAAGCATGAAGAAAAAACTATTGAATGAACACTATTTCTACAACACCGAAGAATAAACAATACAGTACTCACCAAAATGCCCCATTTCTCGGTCAGTGTGTCTCGAGTCTCGTCAACAACATCCCTGCCCGCGCGCACTATATCCGCACCGAGTGTGAAAACATAACTAAAAGAGTGATAGGTGTGGCAAGTTGAGCGCGAGGTCACCCGTTGCATCATGGGAGTGACCTCGTGATGGACACGTGATGTTCTACGCGCCCCTCCAATGATCTAGTTGTTTCCTTTGGTGACTTACTGCCCCTCTCCCTCTGTTCCGTGTCATTGTCCTTCGATGTTCTTTTGTTCCCCCTATGTCCCCCTCCTCTCAGTGAATAACGGTTTATATACGGGTGATGTGTGTGTGGTAACTTCACTTCTTGAATCCACCGTGTCTTTGACACTTGCTCTAGGATGGGATTTTTCCCAAGGTATAAATTCATTTTGGCTGTACTAGTTAAAATTACTCTTTCGGAATTATGTTATAAATTTAATTGTAAATTTTATGCTGGGTATAAATTTCTTTTCGGCTAGTACGATACAAAATTAATTTTGGACTTACATCTGTTATTTTGGGTTAATTCTTTGACTTTGTAAAAATGACGAATTACGCAGCCCAAACATGGCGTAATATATTTTATTACAGGTTAATAGTATTACTGGGATTTTTTGCCCTTCCGGCTTGGTAAATAATGGTTAGAAAGAATGAGGGACATTATCTTTGTAGTTTTTTATCTTACATTTTTGAAGGCGTAATGCCTGGATAATATGGGAAATGTTTATAGCCCGTACGGCTAAATATTGTTTTGGATTTATTCTTATGACTAAGTAAATCATGCACTATCTCATTTAATGAAGAAGATAGATTTTGGTTGCCATGAATAGTTGTGGTTGTAAATTGTAATTCTAAGTCACATGGTATATGTCCGTTTTTGAAATACGGATAGTTAGCCTGTGGCGGCTAGTTATTGTTGTCAGTATATTGCGGGTTGCCGCAGAGACCCATCAAGGGGTCGTATATTTATCTTGAATGTAATTGTTAGCACAAGTGTTGTTACGGCAACGGTACAACTGTATGATCATGGGCATAACCCTGTTATCCGTATATCCATATTTATATTTATATTTTTTATTATCTATTGTTACCTATATTCATATATATATATATATAGGCCTACTGTTAATTTTCTCTAAATAAATATTGATTTATTTTTCACATGCAACCTTTGATTTACTATTCCAAGTAAAAAAGTCATTTAATTTACTCTAAGGATTCTCGCCCCTTTTTCCCTTTGACGAATAGTACAAAATAACGAGTGATGGTTGGGAAGGCTTCATGCCAGCAAATTGTTGTATAGGTCAAACTGAAGGCCTATTAACGTTTATGTGGTCCTAATGCTCTTCTGCAATTTAATCATTTGTTGTTTATTTTTGACCCTCTTTATTTTATGTATATGTGCCCCTGCCCTAGTCCATTAGAGGAGAAGGAGGGCGGTACACTATATGCAGATGGTGCCTTATTAATACTGAGAATGAAAGTGAATTGCAGAAGGTATCGAATCGTTTGAATATGGCGACAGGCAGAATTGATCTTCGGAATAAATACCTCCAAAATTAAGGTGATAGTTTTTGAAAAGGACGGATCAGGAAATGATTGTTAGCTTAGTATAAATGGAAAACTGTTAGAACAATTGAATGATTTTTATGTATATGGGCAGAATGTTCTGTAAAAATAAAAGATAGATGGTGGAATCAACAGATGGTTGAATGTATCTCGACAAGTAGTTGGGTGTATGTGGACTATTGCAAAGAATGTAGTAGAACGGAAGAGGAACATATGGCATTCTATTAAAGTGTGTTAACGCCAACATTAATATGTGGATGTGAAGCGTGTGTTTGTCAGGAGTAACACAAGAGCAAGGTGAATGCGGTTTAAATGAGATGTATATAAGAAGTGTATGTGTAAAAACTTGCGTGAAAAGAGTCAGTAATTAATGGATGCTGAAGGAGTGTGGCTTGAAAGGGAATCCAATAGGTCAATATTCAAGAGGCATCTTACGTTGGTTTGAGCATGTTGCCAAAACTGATCACTAAATATATTTTATATAATCTCAATATCAGTCATTGTAAAAAGATACATAATACATTTTTACAATTGGTTCAATTTTCCTAAAATATGAAATATGGTTATCGAATTGCTCGATCAAATCACTTAAAACTGTCACATAATATTCATGAGGATATGAGAACGAATCTCTATCAATTTCTAGTGATCTCGATCTACAGAGTTTCAACTTTCGCCAACAACTTTCCACAGCACTTATCGTGTGAATTTTGATTTTATCTTTGCTTTACAATTTTAAATTTAATTCATTTAACTTAGTTGTTATCACTGAAAAAAAAAGCTAAGTCTCTAAGCCATTAAACATCCCTCAGTTCATTATATTATTGATGTTGCTCCTGGAAAAAATAAACCGTCATTGGTGCCCATTAAAGCTGGTGTTCCATTGGTGGTGATGATGACCAGTTTGTTAAATGGGATATTGTTTTTATTGATAAAGTTTTTAATGGAATTGTAAATGTCCGAACCTTATGTGTTTCTTTCAAGTGTCAACAAGCTTAAAAATTATTATTTGAAATCAAGGTTTTGATTCATCCAGTTGGATTAAAAAATAGGTGCAAGACACGAGGTCAGTTTTTATCTGATCCCTAGCTATCGTGTAGGCTCGTCTCTCAACAGTTATAGCCGATAATTGCAGTGAACTCATTGCATTTATTATCCCTGATAAAATCGCCAAACAATGAATTGTCAGCCTCCAAGAATGCTTGTTTTATGTATTCCTTATCGGTGAATGGTTTTTATTTGATGGCAACTAGTTTGCTTACACGAAATGATGCAATGGTAGCCGTCCTATATGTATCTATTTGTTTTTTAAACATCGTCTGTTGACCTTTCATGCGGTATTTCAGCTCTTGTACTTTCCTTTTTTTTTACTCACTGTTTAAAGGAAATTCAGTGATCATGTTTTTTATGTTTTGTAATAAATTGTCTTTTTAGGTTTTCCCTTTTGCATAGTGATACTATGGAATGACAAATGAGGAACACACTCTTTTCATTTACACTAGTAAAAATTATTTCTAGTCCATTCTTAATGAAAATGGTATTTTTTAGATTTTTTTCTGGTACACTGTAACTAAAATGCATTTAAATGGTTATTATTTTATTAAATGAAACAAGTTCTTATGACAGCACGACTGATATTGAAAATAAAAATATATTCAAATATATTAAAACTTCAGGTTCTATACTTGTAATTTAAGCGCGTTGTTAAGCTTTAATTTAATTTTTAAGAGTTATACTATCCGTACCAGTGGCCACAAGGCCCAAGGCGTTTGACTCATTTAAGATATTTAAACACCTAGGACCCATTATCAAGGATAATGAAAATACCTATGAAATAAGTTAATTTAAAATTACTTAAATATGTTTGTTAATAAACCATACATTTATCAATTTCTTCTTAAACATCTAGAACATGTATGATAAGCAATAACATTATTTTATCTAAAGGTGACCTGGCGGTCTAGGGGTAAGGTGTCAGACATCTGTGCTGGTGGCCGGGGTTCAAACCCCGGTCCCGGCACAGATTTATCTGATTTCCAAACCCTTCCTTCACTTCTGACAATACGTATATTAATCACAACTTGCGAATGTGAGGAATGCCAGGCCTCCACCGTGGTTCGGATTCCACGTTAAACTGTAGGTCCTCCATTTCATCTCACACTCACCCTATCATTACACATTAGCGTAAGTGCGTATAACCCGAACGGGTAGTAAGACGCGGTGCTAATAATAATAATACTTTTATCTAAAATATTCAACAAATAAAATGTTGCTAAGCAAAAGGAAATTCTTCCTTTCTCTTTTAGTTGTTGACGCAAGATAAACAATGTTTTAAATCAATATTCTAATGATAGTTACTCTAATTTTAAGATGTAAAAAAAAGTCAAAAATCCTTTTCTATATGTAGGAAGAATATAAATAAACTAAAACCCCTTAACCCATTCTGGAGCTCGAATGGTTTAAGGCATCAGTGTCACTCTCGAAATAAACTGGCCTGCCAATGACGGAGAGATCAGGGTCCGAATCCCGACTAAGTGTACTGAAGGTGATTTTTCGAATCCCAGTTGGGTAGACTGAAGGAGATTTTCCCTAAATGATTTTCCACCCTTTCTCCACGTAAATTGAGATACATTTCCTCTCACTCAAACTATCTCATCCCTAACACGTTAGCGTATTTAGAACATGTGGTTATATCCCGAACGAGCTGTAAGACAAGCTAATAAAAATAAGAGCCCACAGTATTCATCTGTGTATAGTTTAAAATTAAACAAATATGTTTATAGAGAGAACATTATTAGAATGACGCCGATGAAACTATTTCAAAATCTCCAACATGTTTTAACGTGTGGGAATTTAGCTAAAATAAAAACGTAAAATCACAAACACACAAAAGCTCTATAAACGTTTCTTCGCCTCCTACTTTAAATTCAAAACAGAATATAAAAGTACAGCTTCAGTCCTCGCGAACGAAAGTACAGTATACAAAAAAATATCCCTTGAGCAACATTATAAGAAACAAAATCTCTATTTTTATTTTTATCTTAACACTTACCAGCACAAAATGCATATTTTCCTTTTTCTTTTTTTAATAATCTGTTAGCTACTCTGGTAAAATATTGTGATAAATTATTATTATTAGCACCGCGTCTTACTACCCGTTCGGGTTATGCGCACTTACGCTAATGTGTAATGGTAGGGTGATTGCGAGATGAAATGAAGGACCTACAGTTTAACGTGGAATCCGAACCACGGTGGAAGCCTGGCATTCCCCACATTCACAAGATGTCTTGTCAGAGGTGAAGGAAGGGTTTGGTAATCAGATAAATCTGTGCCGGGACCGAGGATTGAACCCCGGCCGCCAGCATATAAGTCTGACACCTTACCCCTAGACCACCAGGTCACCATTGTGATAAAGATTTATTTGTAGGTATTATATAATTTTTTCTGTTGGTAGGATCCTATAGACGATTCACGTTAATTTCAGTCTATACTGACAGATGAAAAGTTATGCAAGTTCTGTATTTATCTACATTGACGATATGATGAGTAGGGTTGATTTGCATCATTTGTCAAAGTGACAACATATAATTAATAGGTGGATGAATAAAAAAATGTTTTTCAATGTCAAAAAAGTTCAAAGTTTAATGTGCTGTACTAAAAATTATCATGAACGTTGTATAATCCGCTTCGGTGGCCGCATGGTTTAACGCCCTACCCTAGAAGTAGACTAGACTGCCGATGACGGGGAGATCAAGTTCCGAATCTAGGTCGGCTGTATTTGTTCAAAAGTGGGTATCGACTTTCCCTATACGCAAATGCGGGTACATTTATTCTAAGTATAACGTTATTAATCCATAAAACCACTAGCGCAGTTAGTATATAAGCGTGTAACCCGAAAGGGTAGTAAGATGTGGTGTTAAAAAAACTCTGTATACGGCGGTCGAACATAAAACCTCGAGAGTACTATTAAAAATATTTACATGCACACGTAGAATTCGACTGAGTTTTTATCAGGCATGGTAAAAAATGAAAACCGCCTGGCGCGAGCCCTTCTCTTTGCACAGGAATGTTTAATTGGTGTTTACAGCTTACTCACACGCACGCACACACACACACACACACACACACACACACACACACGAGGAGCACCATTTTAGAAGTGTCATAGCTACGTCATCAGAAGTAACGTCTGAAACTGTGCAACTAAATGATAGAGGGTGGAAAGAATGTGTTTATTAAACTTTATACCTTTAGTCCTCCCCAAAAATCCAGAAAATAAAGCAAACATTTAAGCAAATAAAGCAAACAGTCCTTTTCAACTCAGTTCTTGGAAGTTATTAACGTAATTCGGAAAACGTTTGTGTTTTTATTAGAGTTGTGAATTTTAAACCAGAATAGTTCTAAAACAGACGAAAAACCCAGTACCCTGGCCGCCAATTAATCAGTGTGAAAGGAGAAACTACCATTTCACCAATAATTGATTTTCAAAACATGTTGGGGAACATCTACGGAACCTTTTGGTCAGTAAAGAGCATCAGTTTTAGATGAAGACCAAACAAAATAGTTAATAGGAAACACATCTCACAAACTTCATGATCTTGTAGTTGCTAACCAGTGCACACACCATTAAAATAATATGTGGAGATCCCCTTGAACCTAGCCGGGATTCTTACACCGGCCTGTCAGGTGCAATGCATGAGTAACGTTTTATACTACTTAGCTGATTTTGTGAGGCTGAGTTATTTTCTAAGAACATTAAGACAGTGACCTGGCGGTCTAGGGGTAAGGTGTCAGACTTCTATGCTGGCGGCCGGGGTTCAATCCTCGGTCCCGGCACAGATTTATCTGATTACCAAACCCTTCCTTCACCTCTGACACGATATCTTGTGAATGTGGGGAATGCCAGGCCTCCACCGTGGTTCGGATTCCACGTTAAACTGTAGGTCCTCCATTTCATTTCACAATCACCCTACCATTACACGTTAGCGTAGGGGCGTATAACCCGAACGGGTAGTAAGACGCGGTGCTAATAATAATAATAACAGCAACAACATTAAGACCTGTGTTATCTTGTTAGAGTGGTATTCTGAAGACGAGGAGATCATAGTTCGAATTCCAGTCGAGTCTAGTGGAGACAGTTTTCCCTGAATAGTATCTCACTCTCCCTATAGGCCAATACGGGTAGATTATCTCTAAAATGCTTCCCTCTTCATCCCTAATCCGCTAGAGTAATTATCATACATACTTATAGCCAGGTTAAAAAAATACAATACTCGTTATATGGGCCTATGTACACACCGTTTGTCCTGAAAGGTATCAGTTTCACCTTAACTGACTATACTATGACCTTCTCATATAAGCAACACAGTTGAATCAAGCAATGCAAGCTTGCTACCTTCCAGGGTAAACGGGTTGTACACATATAGTAGGTAATAAGTCAATTTTAAATAAAGAAATAATCGTAGTAACACAGACAAGAATGATAAATTGTATTTATAAATATTAGCGGTGCATTTTTCCAAGCATAAAGTAAATACGGGTAGATAGCAATACATTTTAATTTAACTCTTATCAACAATATTTGTCTAAACCAAAAGAGGTTAGAAAGCGCGAGCTAAGAAAAAATCAAATTCTTTGACGACCTGAGATTGTTATAAAAAGCTACAACATACATTTAGATTACGCAGTACTATTTTGAATGTCTTTCTAGTTTTTTTTAGTAAGGTACATTTATTTAAAACCTGTAAAACAATTATCATTCAATAAATCTTGTTATGTTAGAAACATAAAGTAAATTGACTTTCAGGTTTTTGTGTGTGTTTATAAAGCCTCTATTAAAAATATATAAATACCACTGGATGTAAAATTAATGCCCAGTTGTCTAGAAAAAAAAAAGCCATAAGTCAATCCCCAATAGTGCATGACTGGATATTATTATTCGAGATCTTAATCTGTAAAAATACTTTCAAGCAAATTCCTTAGATCCTAGTTCGAGAAAATTCCAATTTGTGTTTGAATCTCTATAAAGTTCCCTTAACTTCTATGTTTGTGAGTTCATATACAGAATGATTCAAATTCTCTGTTCAGACTTTAATGGGAAATAGGGAACCCTAAAACATACTTTTTTCATTAGTTAATATATGTCCGCATACGTCACCTTTAAGTGCTAGCCTAGATGATGATGTTGGTACATAAATGAAAGGCTAAAAGTGTAACAATTTTTTTATTTACAGCAGTATCATGCATATTTACAGCAGTATCGTGCATATTTACAGCAGTATCATGCATATTTACAGCAGTATCATACATATTTACAGCAGTATTATGCATATTTACAGCAGTATCATGCATATTTACATGGAATGTTTCAGTTTCACAGAGTGGGCGGTTCAAACGCGCACATGTTTGGTGGTTCGGCACAAATCTGTTAAATTTGTATACCATTCACGGTACAATATTATTCATTTGGTAGCCCCATATGCTCGATGCATGTCAGCCATCACAGAGTTTGTGGAATGCTCCATGTTACACGTACCAAGTCCGAGCTACGAATTACGACGGCGAAGAATAGCCGTTTGAAGCGCTGCCCAGCAGTTGGTTTTAGTGTCCCCTTTCTCCCATTAAGGTTTATATATAGAGTTGATAATAATCCTGTATAATCATAGAACTCCTATATAGGTTAAAAAATATACATAAATAGAAAGGTTGAAGATATTACTCTTTGGAATAAAGGAACATACACCCTAATATTCCGAGAAATCTTAATAATCATTTTTCCAATCCCAAGGTCATATCGCTTTGTTGGTTATAGTTTTTAATTTGGGCATTGCACCTAACTAACCATACAGGCTAACCACAATTTTATAATCACAGGGTGGGGATGAGGAAGGTTAAATTTATATTAAGTGTGCGTGTATTGGCGTGGAGGTAGATTGAAAAACCACCTAGTAAAATAACACTAGAAGCTTGAAGCCCGGACTTTCCCTTTACAATAAAACCAGACCAGACGAGGTTGACGCACAAAATCACTGATGCATGTTGGTTATTTCCATTCTGTTAGAGTTTAATAAATAAACTCCAGTTTATCTTAAAAGTAATATCCTATTTCCTATGTCTAGCGAATGTTGTTATATATTATGAATACAATTTATTATATTAATATATTAATACATAAGACACATTTATGCATGAAATATTAAAAAATAAAAATATACACAATGCACCACAAACACAAAAGAAATGTATTATTATCAAGCTTCATAGAAAACCATTTTCACAAGTTCTATAAATTGAAAAAAAAAATTCAAAAGCTGATGGTAAAAAGTGAATTAACTATTTAAACAGTAAGCTCATGGTGATACGGTAAGATTCTTACAGAAGAAAAATAATTCTATTTTGAGATTTATACTTCCACCATTGTTAATACCGTAACGCTGTACGGTTAGCACACAACAATGAAACCTGTTCCAGTTTATTCTCCGAGATAACAAAAAATATTTTAATATGTCAGAAGCATTCACCTCAAAGTACACACGCTCCAAATAATATTTCAAGTTATTTAAATTATACTTAAAATAACACAATGGAAAACCAGCTTAGCAATATTTTCAAAACTTATGTAAATATATTTCCGTAGTCTCGCGCAAAATAATAACAATAAAAAAGTGAAAGATAAATATAAACAAAACGTAGAGTGAATAAAGCTTGAAAATAACTTTAGCTGAATCTCAAACATGTTCGAATAGCTTTGTCAACTAGCGGGAGTCCCTAGCAACGTTAAAAGAGGTAAATTCCTCTACCCGGTAATTCCATACACGCGGGAGCCCAAACACATGTCGGTAGAACGCCGAGTAAATAGTTTGCTTAATTCAGGAGTGGAGTTAAGTGAACTCTCCCAAGAGAGATGCGTGGTAGGATCGCTTAGCGGGCATCTACACTCCTGAATCACCCCCCTCCCCCCCGTTTATACCCCGTCCAGACCACCTCCAAGGGAATAACTAAACCGAATTTGACATTAGAGCTCTGAGGGGTTTTTGCTAAGAAACTAATATTAGGTTCGAAAACTTTGCTCAGTCAATTGAGTGTCTGTCTACTAAGCTAAGGGTTCTAGGTTTGATTACTGACATGAGCGAAAAATGTAACATTAGTAAAATGTGGGTTTCCCTTTTCACAGTGATGAACGTTCGGGGTATAGGTGTTGTGTCCGTTCCAGATTTAAAATAGTGTATTTGGTATGTGCTGATATACTCAATCGTTTCAGAAGCTTAACATTAAATAACTAATATTTAAAAAAAAATACTTGATACCTATTTTGCTTTCTCCAGCTAAAGCATAATATCAAAGGGTGATCGGCCTAGAGGCTTAGTATACCTATTTGATTTTGTTAATTTTGGTCTTTGTTTATTTACCAGGTGAATAAATATATTTATTATAATTGTTCTCAAAATGCCGGGATGTTTAATTTTTAAAAAGGAGCCTACACTTCTAAGAGTAAGGAAGAGTTGATATTTTTAAATTTAAAATTTGGATATGGTTTTGATCCTATATATTTAATTAACTTTAAGATCCAATTAAAATAGTTTTATATTCTTTTTTTGTGTATATATATATATATATATATTTTTGTAATATTGAACTAAGGTATTTTTAAATGTATTCCTAGCAAAAGAATTAAATATCAAATTTTTTGATAGGCTCGAAAATAATTCGAAAATAATTATTAAAAATGGTTTTTTTTTTAAATTTAATAGATAATTTTAAATTAAATATATAGCTTATTTTTGGACATAAAAAAGGGTGTAGATTTAAAATGCTCAAATTAACTGTTCCTTCAGCCCTCAACATTTCGCTCGATATCGACTCAGTTCCATCATAAAGGTAGTTATCTTGATTTCCCTTAAAATAGAGAAAAACTAAATCATAAAACGCTTTTACGTTAGAAATTTCCAGCAGCGTTACTAACTCCCTCTTGATCAGAACTATCAAACCCAGAGATAATAGCGGTTTATTCCAAGGGGTGTATAAACTAGTATGTGCACCCCCAAAGCACCAGGCCATGATTATTACCCCAACCTCCTCATTAACTACAAACCTGGCACTTTGAACTATGTGGCCACCTGACCTAATAGCGAGCAGAAGGATGGTAGTTTTAAGGAGCTGGACTAGCATTCACTTTTAGAAAATATGGAATTCAATTTTTATTTAACTCCCCATTTTCTTATTATAACCTTCGATGCAGCCGTTATATTGCGCATCGGTCCGTTACACTATCCTTGCAACTGAATTCGCGGGTAATAGAAGTTTTGGAGAAGCTGGTTTACTAATATTGTTTATTACCCATGACCTCATATGAATAGCCCTAAGCTGCAGAGTTGTATATGTATTAAAATAAAAATGTAAAAATAAGGGGTAGTTAGTTAATGTGTGTCACCCTGGCCACCCGACTTTACTAAAGAATAGTATCCTATAACATAAGAATTCAATATAAACGTAGACAAGAATGGTTACATATGATTTAGAAATACTTCTATTAAACATAATGATACGAAAGAAATAATAATGTTAAATAAATATAATAATAAGTTAATTTATAAAAATAAGGAAAAGTTATTATGTACTGTAACTGTATATAACTGATGAAAATCGAGCACTTCCCAGCACTAACGTAGCACAAACGATGGGTGTTTTCAAAAAAGTGTTATCTCTTTTATTTTTTATACTGGGTGGCCAGGGAGATACCTCCCTAGCCACCCATAAACAATCGTTAATAAGTGCCGTAAATTTACAGCACTAACGATGAAAATTGAGCACTAACCAGCACTAACGTAGCACAAACGATGGGCGTTTTCAAAAACCGGGTGGCTAAAAGTCGAGTGGCCAGGGTGACACACACAGTTAGTTATCATTCAACGGATGACCGGGTAGAAACCATCCACAGGATATTGTATAAGTGGAAGCGCCGTGAAAGTGAGGCAATAAGCTACACAACCCAGTCATGCAAGAAAGCTTAACTATAATTTACAGGGGCCCAATCAACTTGAATATTCTTTCTTTCATGCCATACGAGTATTACCAGGATTATATTGTTTGTTTCAGTGCTTTCTATAAACTAAAAGTTGTCATCATGCCTGTGATTGGGTTTGTAATGAACCCCGACCTACCCTTCTTTCCCCGCACATAAGACTAAGAAAGATACTTCAACTATACCGTAATTCTTCTTTAGAAAAAACCATCCCACTGCGGTATTTCTTATGGAATGGTAATTCAGAAGCTTCAAAATGTTTTAAAATTGAATGCAGCAAGAATATAGTTTGAGAGGTTTTCGTTTGGAAAAACAATAACACGAGATTTGTAGACATTTATAATCCCCGTCAAGGTACAGTAGCCCCATGGCTTCTTTGGTGCTGACTGACAGCTTTGAAAAATTACCAGACCAAATTATGTATCCCTACGCTGAACCATATGATCTGCAAAAACATGTGTTTAGCAGCTGTCAGTCAGCACCAAAGAAGCCATGGGGCTACTGTAAACATGGTTACGACAAGATTGAGGTATTTCTTCACGTTTCCGCAGAGCCAAACAAAAGTATAGGGGTATATTAATATAATGATATAAAATTGCATGACCAAACCATCATAAATAGTTCCAGGAAATTGTATAATTTCCTTTCCTTATCTAGAAAAAGAAAATTATGCATAAAATCATAATTTATGGAGGTAATCATGCTCACAAACATTTCGAGTTAGTGAAGTTTGTTATCTGCTTTTGATCGAGTAGAGAATAGATATAATTTTGAACTATGCGACACATATTCGCAGCATAAGTTGAAGCATAAAACATAGCGTGTTATTTAAGTTATTTATCAGTTATAAGCTGCACAGAGGACAGTACAATGTTAGTGTTTATGTTCGTGATTAGTTAGGAGTAATAAATAACCTAAAACTTGAAAGGAAAGATAGGGTAATGTATTGTGCTTACACAGTGAAAGTTACACGCCATATACGTTGTGTATGTGTAATAATGAATGTCTTGAGAGAATAACTCATTTTATAACAAGAGCTTAAAGCTATATAACACGTTTCTAGAACACTCGCTCGTATAGCAGCGAATGCTAATTTACCGGAGACACTAAAATCGTTGGGAAATATTTACTGTAAAGTTTGGGCGATTCTATAAGTCCTTCTTGTGCTGGTTTGAGATGTATAAAGCGCATAAATCTCGCAGACTTGGCCTCAACTTTGACCTTAAATACAATGAGCGGCGAGGTGATCTATAAATGTAGACAAGAACGGTCTCACTGTTCATTTTTGTGGATTGTGGTAATTTTGCTCGTCGTGAGCTTTCTAATTACTTTGATTATATACGTCTTAAATTCTAACCCTAAATATGACGGTAGGTTTATTGATGTATACTTAGCACTAGGCGCTTTGGTATTTAATATTTAATTAGCAGGACGAACCGATATATAAATAGCTAATCTCTTATTGAGCACAATCCTGAGTCGAACAAAGGTCCTTTGATAATATTTTAACCTTTCCCTGTATTCTCATTGGAAATCAACTTTGTTACCGCGAGTTAATAGTAGTTGTACAGTTTACATGTGAGGTTGGCAAGGAAACTGACATATTTAACCATCCATGTTCGTTGACTTCATTCTACCAAATATGCGGTCCGTTGTTGGTATGCATTTTGTCGGATGCTATTGTGGTACTTGACCATGGAAAGTTCAGGTCCTATATTGTTGCCTCGCCAAGAATCCCAACACTTTCCTTAATGTTCTCGAGACTTTAGTTTCTTCGTGCCTTCTAACGTAATTTTAGCCTAACTAGCCCACTCGCTCAACACCGAGAGTAGCTCGTCATTTGTTTTACTATAGTCTCCTAAGCTTATGTACGAACACTGCGTCACAGGGAAGGAAAACAGTCTTATCCAAGTTCGAAGATAGTCAAATAGCGGTTACATTGATTTTATATATATTATTTTTATAAAATCAATGGCAGTACCTTTAGATGCGTTTTTTCCTCAACCAAATACCACCAGTCAAATCTATTTACTAATTTTATCTAGGCTAATAAGGCAGTGATGAGGACGGTATAATTTAAAGAAAATGTACCCTTATTTTCGTGGCGAGAGAGGGGGAGATAATTTAGTAAATAGCCACCATCGGTACAACCTGGCGGAATTAGAACCCAGGCCTCCCATCACCGTGGGTATAATGATAATAAAATTAAAAGCACGAATCCGGTTTTAAGAAAGGTTTTAAAGAACCTTTTATTCCAACAGTGATAACATTTTACTATATTATTAGTATTATTTGTAGGTATTGATAATGATCCATCAAAATTGACAGTTAAAGATCAAAGTACTTTATGTATAAATGCATGAAAATTGTTTTGTTGGATAATTTCTACCTATTCTCGACCCCATTAGTGTAATTAAATATGGATAGCGCGGACGGGTAGTAAAATTCTGTGTAAAAAATACGTAATGTTTCTTAGATACTAGAATTTTAAAGCTTGGAGAATATCAATATTGTCCAAACTTGCAAATAATTGTAAACCTGCTGCCTTAGCCTATTAGCTATTTGTGCTCAGGATTAAGACATGAAGATATCCGACTAAGCCGATTCGAAACAAGCTACATTTTCTGTCTAAAAAAGTAGAGGGAGAAGCATTAAGAAGGAAATATTCTTATTTTCATCAGATACGTGTACTTTCTAAAAAGTAAAGTGAAATATTAAATAACACGATTAAGTTCTTTAGAAATTTTAGTATAGGACTCGATAACTTAGCATCAATTACGCGCCTTAGTTACTTAAAATTTAATTGGATCATTTTAATGTAGTTTTATAAAATTATATAATTATATCATAGTTTGGTTCTGTTTAAACAATTAAATTCATGGTGTTAGTTCTAATCAGTAATCCCTGAGAGGAAAGGAAAACCTTTCATGTACCCTCTGCGCATGTGTGTATGTGTCTATGCGGATGGGAGAGTTTAATTTTAGGGCGGAAAGTTAAAATAGGAGGATATTTCCAATTAATTTGATTTTTAATTATTCAGCAGCGCGTCTTACTAACTGTTCGGGTTACGCGCTACCAATTAAATGAATATTGTTTTGTTTTCATATTATCTAACTCTAATGTTTTCTTCAAGTAAATTTGTATACATTTTTTCCTGGGTGGTAATATATCAACGAAACGTCATATGAAAGTTCTAAATTGTAGTACTTGTTAGGGTCAGTTAGGTTGATTTTAGTCTAACAAGACTAGGAAATTAGGGTGTCATTCTTATGAATTAACTTTGACAAATCTAGATAATTGTCTATTTTATAAAGTTAAGTAGTTAAGAAATTTGTACTTCAGAAAATATAGATAGAAAATTATATCATTATAACTATCATAAAATGTTTAAGCCAAAAAAATGGTATTATAGAACAGCTTAGTCGAATAAATTATTTCCAAAAAGTGTCATCCCCCCATCAACTATTTTGATAAGAGTTGTGAATGCAGGTGAAACCAAGCAAAACAAGAAAAGTAATGAAAAAAGAGGGCTAAGCCCAGGATAAGATACCAATAATGAAAATAAAAATGAATCGTTGGCTAACATGAGGCTTACGATGAGTTATCAGTCGGTAGGCCTCGTCTATAACGACAGAGCGACTAAATAGAGAAGCTTGGAGGACTAGCGGGACATAGTCCACAGTGCAATAACAATGCTAACCCCCCCCCCCCCCCCCCCCCCCCACACAC
>CABFOW010001724.1:0-15139 GCA_902141385.1 Timema californicum
TAGTATTTTGGCCAAGTTTACTGTAAGTACTGTACATGGAATATGCTACCTTATGAGGAAGTCATGGGTGGCATACGGCCCTTTCAATGCTAAAAGGTTCCTCCCCGCACCCCTGTCTTAAGCCATTCAACCACCGAAGAGGTTATAATGACATGTACTTTCATATAAAAGCGAAATCATACTAAATAAAAAAAAGTTTACGCTCTATATAATTGCACCAATTAGCGGCCTATTCTGACATAATTTTATTATAACAACCAGGGTCAAGCCTATAATTTACTACTCTTTTGTGATGAAAGTCTTAATACCTTCCCGAACTATCTCTGCCTTTAATTACATTAATGAGGGAGCATTAGGAAGGTGTAACTTGGAGGCAATATACCTGCATTTGGCTATAGGTAGCACACCTATCTTGGATTCGAACACAGAACTTCTCATCACTGTCAAACCAGATCAGATTAGCTGGTTAGTCCAAGTGGTTCCCGATGTTAGTTTGATAATTTGTAAGATAAAATAAACCTAATTTTACAATAATACTCTTTCGACCCGTATTATAACTGAACCTGCTAGTTTTAAATCAATAGACAGGCTCATTACTGAACCATCTAAGGTGTCGGGCTTTCCATTAATTTAATAAAGGTAATGAATACAAATATTTACCGATTAGTGGTTGCGTATAGGCTTATTTCTATACCTGGTCACAATTTAAGTTAGTTTGTAAATAATAGCACATTTTATAAAATTAAAATAAAGTAAATAAATAATGTGCTATTATAATACAAAAAGCCTGAATGAACATACAATTTTTATTTTCGAATCAAAACTGACTCTTAACCTTATTGCCTAATGTATTTTCAATCAAAAAATATCATTAGAAAAGAAAATTTACTAAAAATCCTAATTGATTCAGGATTGGATATTAGGCTATGCAAAATTATCAAATCAAATTAAGATCGAATATCAATTTGTTTTTATAGGATTTGAATTAAATCTTAGTTTGTAAAAAAATAAGTTTATTTGGATACCTATGAACCACTTAAAAGTCAAATAGTGTAAGTCAATAAATGTTAAATTTGTTTTAAGCGTAATATTTTTATATATAAAACTATTAAAAAGATATCTTACGCAAATTAATTTAATTCAACCACCTTCTACCAATATATTTAATAGCATTGTTGATTTAATTCTTTTGACCACTGAAAATATTGATAAATTACTTTAAATATTGTTGATTAAACTAATTTGCTTCTGAATCCTATCTTTCTTCAGGGTACGGCCAGACTAAGCGAGCGAGTGAGCGATTAAAAAATAAAATAGAACACATTGGTTGTAATGAGAGTTGGCCCGACTGGAGAGTGCGAGTGAGCTTGAAAGATAGAACTGGTTCTATTTTTCAACTGCGCGCGCTTGACCCGATACAGTCTAGTTTACAGGCGCTATTATTGTATGTTGGAATCATTGAGTGCTAGGAAAACTTCTCATTTTGATATTTTTATTGTTATTGACAGGTTTGGCACACTTACTACTAACGGCCTAGTTTAATTGGTAAGATCATAGACTATACCTATATTTATGTAAAACTGATATGTTAAAATACTTCAATAATATAATCAATGTAGGCCTTTACAAATAATTATTACTATTAGCATGGAGAGAGGATGAGAAAACCACCCTCAGTTCACTGAGCCGATATTCGAACCTTTGCCTCCTCGTCAACAACTATCGAGAGCTATCTGCTAATCACGCGCTCGCTCGCAAGCTCGTCAGTCTGGCCGAACCCTTATACATACATATAAATTGGTGTTTCACACACACATATTTATGTGTGTGTAGCTATGATAAGTTTCCTCTTTTAAATTATTATTTAGCACCGCGTCTTACTACCCGTTCGGGTTATACGCACTTACGCTAATGTGTAATGGTAGGGTGATTGTGAGAAAAGATAGAACTGGTTCTATTTTTCAACTGCGCGCGCTTGACCCGATACAGTCTAGTTTACAGGCGCTATTATTGTATGTTGGCTCATTGAGTGCAAGGAAAACTTCTCATTTTGACATTTTTATTGTTATCGACAGGTTTGGCACACTTGCTACTAACGGCCTGATTTAATTGGTAAGATCATGGACTATACCTATATTTATGTAAAACTGATATGTTAAAATACTTCAATAATATAATCAAAGTAGGCCTTTACAAATAATGATCACCATTAGCATGGGTAGAGAATGAGATAACCACAACAATAAATCACTTGTCAAAATCCACCCTCAGTTCACTGAGCCGAGATTCGAACCTTTGCCTCCTCGTCAACAACTATCGAGAGCTAGCTGGTAATCACGCGCTCACTCACAAGCTCGTCAGTCTGGCCGAACCCTTATGCATACATATAAATTGGTGTTTCACACACACATAAATATGTGTGTGTGTAGCTATGATAAGTTTCCTCTTTTAAATTATTATTATTAGCACCACGTCTTACTACCCGTTCTGGTTGTACGCACTTACGCTAATGTGTACTGGTAGGGTGATTGTGAGATGAAATGGAGGACCTACAGTTTAACGTGGGATCCGAACCACGATGGAGCCTTGGCATTCCACACATTCACAAGTTGTGATTAATACACGTCTTGTCAGAGGTGAAGGAAGGGTTTGACAATCAGATAAATCTGTGCCAGGACCTAGGATTGAACCCTGGTCCCCAGCATAGAAGTCTGATACCTTAACCCTAGACCGCCAGGTCATCTCTCTTTTAGGTAAAATATCAAAATACCAAGAGTTTTAGGCTACATTAGGTTCCCAATTCTGGTTTAATACGACACAGACACGATAATATTTCTTTCCACCATCGTCAATTATACATAGATTTATTTAAAATACAATAAATAATTTATATTACAAGATAAAATTAAAATATTTAAAAGATAATATCACACAAACATTGAAATGCGAGTAATGAAAATCATTGATAACTGATGTAAAGTTTTTTTCTGACATCTGAGATTTCATCACATATTAATTAATTAACAGTAATAATTTTTACCCAAATTAATTTTAATGCAATAAGATACAAAATTTCGGCATTTGTAACTCCTGGTGTACACACACAGCCTTGACTCAATTCCTTCTCGCGAGTTGTCCCGACATGTTTCTGTTCTTTGTTGGTTCCGTAGACGTTCTTTCACATTATCTAATCAATGATTATATTTACATGAGATCTTGACCGTATAGGTCGGTTCTAGAACGTTTTATTATAATTAATTGATACTCATTCGTTCCTTCATTGTTTATATTTATTTTGACTTTTGTTTAAACCAGGGCCATATCCGGGATTTTATTATTTGTGTACACAGGCGTCGTTAGTTGGGGGACAGGGGAACCGACCCCCGTCAATAATCTGCTCAACTGGGACACTTTTAGTACTATCAAAGAAACAGTGAATTGTTTTGTTAAAAGTATTTTTTATCACCGAATCTTACTACCTTATCGGGTCAATCTCTTATTTACTAATTAGGCTAATGGTTTTAGGGATAATGAAGGCTATAATTAGATAAAGTGTACCCGCATTCACGTATAGGGAGAGTGAAAAACCATTTTGTAAAAAAACACCTCCAGTACACACGACCGAGATTCGAACCTTGATCTCCCCATCATTGACAGTCTAGTCTACTGCAGCTTCATTTTTGTCTCCGCTAATAATTAAGAGAAAACGATGTATGTTTGGATATATATGTATATGTATATGTGTGGGGGGGGTGAAGGGGGAGGAGAGAGGAGGTGATAAAGGGGAATTTACCTGCGTTGGCTCGTGGCAAGACCCCTCCCCCCCAACAGTAGGTGATATGATTTATTTTTTTATCATTGAATTCCTCCTAAATGATGTAAAGGTTTCTACAAGCATAATAAATGGGGTTGTGAATGCTATGAATCTGATAGGACTCCAATAAGCCACCTAGGAATACAAAAATTAGTTATTAAGAATACTTTGAACATTAATACTTCTAAACAAAGAAACATTCCCTTACGGTCCTAGTTTAAACAAAAGCATGACGATATTAGCTTCAAAACCTTTGGGAAAAGTTACTACCGATATTTTTGTGACCAAAGCTTTATATACTAATTTAGGAATACTGTCGAGGGTTGTATTTGAGCGATATGTAATAACAGCACTAGATAGTCATTATTCATCCTTGGTATCATATGAGGACCTTTTTGCAGCTTTCTACCAGAAACAACTTCTATATGTTTTCTTCAAGGACAGCAGGGGTACTTGAGACATAAAATCACCTAATAGAGAAACGTGACAGGTTGCCATCTTGTTGCCAAATTAATCTAGGCTCTGATTATCTTATTGTGATATACTCACACAAATATTAAATTGAGGTACGCAGAGATTTACAGGTAATCAACCAATTGCTTCGATGTCAACACGCACGAAAATATTTCGAAATAAACATTGACCAAATCGTCAAACAGTAAAAAAAATTTAAACAAAAGACACAGTTATTATTGCAGAATTTCAAACTGATAAATTAACGTTTATTTAAAAAATAGCATTCGAGTACAAAATCCAGTTTTCTTGTGGTCATATATATTGAATAGTGGGCTAGTGACCATTGATCACTGCCGATAGTTTTATCCAGGACAGTAAATTAAAAAAAAAATCATTTAATTCTTTAATTCTTTAATTTACTCTTATTTAAAAAAGTAAAGTGCTTGTGTAGGGACAGATAGAGTCAAAATTTCATAAGGAAGCTAGAAAAAGTTACTAGATCTAATTTCACGTATTTATACGTCAGGTCATGTGATCTAAAGCTGTCACTTTTGATAGATATTATAAATACTTGTGAAATAACGTTAATAATATTAAATATCATAAATACTGAGATCAATTTTATTTTATTTTATATAAATGGCTCTCACAATGAAAATTACTTTAAATTGAGCTAATTTTGACCTTCATTTCAAGACCATTGAATATTTAACTAATCTACTATGGCTATATTATAATCCAATCAAATTAAAGTTAAGCAAAACTAATCGTTGTCTTCCATTTCTAAAATTTCCTTTCACCTGTCAAAAAAGGAATAATAGCACACTCCTAGTATCTAACTTATTTTCTAAAATACATCACCTAGGCTTCAAAAGGCAACAAGATGGCGCTTGAATAGCATTTGCTTACTGGTCAAATATCAATATAAGCGTTTTTTAAAAAAGTTCCTATGATCCATATCAGTAGTCACACCCATTAATTTTAACACTAATATATTATTCACTGTTCAGAAACTTTTTCTTTTTTACAAAAGTGAGACTTGGTATAGAAAAATGTTGCAGTATCACGTAGAATATAATATTTTTTGGAAAGGGTTTGGAGGACTTTGCTAACACTGATCAAGTATTACATTAGTTGTATTGATTAATTAGCTTAGGAAATGAAGTATTAATATATGACAGAGATACAAAAATTCTCTAGGAAAAAGAAGTTTCAAAAATTCAAACACCGGGATACTTGATCAAATTAAGCTTTAACATTTTTAAACAATATATATATATATATATTATTATTATGAATCATTGTTAATTATTAACACCTGTTTGTATTCTTTTTCTTGTGAAAGGACATCAATAAATATTACTTTAATTTTTTTTTCACATGTAAATGTCACTGTGAACAGTTTTATAATCTTTATTTTTATAATTACAATCTAGAATCACGTGAATTCTATTTCATTCAGAACGAAAGATTTTCACGGAGAATCTTCAACACGCCAAGGTGGTGGTCGTTCGAAACACTATCGCCATCTCGAGGGGGAGTGTCTTGCAGTTCATTTAGTTGCCTCTCTGTTGTTATCTGAGGGTGACCGGAAATGACGTCACCACCAGGTAGTTGGTGAGGATGCTGCACACGGCCACCATCATATCGCAACTTAAAGATGACGCCTTTCCTCCAGCAGCTGAGGGAAGACACAAATATTATCTAAGGAACATAACATCTCGAAAAGGGGTATGATCAACCGATACTTATTTATTTATTTAGCACCGCGTCTTACTACCCGTTCGGGCTATACGCTTAAGTACTAATTACGCTAATGGATTAGGAATTGGGAAGGTTGAATTAGAGGAAGTGAACCCGCATTTGCGTGGAAGGGGAGTGGAAAACCATTTAGGAAAAGCCACACCCAGTTCACCCGACTGAGATTCGAACCTCGATCTCCCCGTCCTCAGCAGTCGGGCTCAACACGACTAGCGCGTTCGCCAACTACGCCACCGAGGCGGGTTCACCGATACTTAATATTATAATGAGTAGTCATGAACAAGGATGGAACTTGCGGACTAAACATCAAGCTAATCTAGTCTTGTTTGGTGAATGGGAGGCTAGGGTTTGAATCGCGGTCGGGTGTTCTCTAGAAGGTTTTTCCCTAAATGGCTTACAGCGCTGGCTAAACGAAAATGGTGATACATTTCCTCTCAATTATATCTTTCTTATCTATAATAAATTAGTTTAATTATGCAGATATCCGATGTACACACACAAAATGTGGTTTTCAAGCTAATAATAATAATAATAATAATTTTGTAAAGTTTTTCAAAGGTTTAAATTATTACTGAATATGAGTTTAAATCCAGATATTATAGCTTGGATGTTATTTGATGAAAAAACAAAATTGTTATTTCCAAGAAAAAAATTTGCAAAACTATTAGTATACATTATTATTTATTAAATTAAAAAAGTTTGCTCCAAAACCAAGAAACTTTAAAAGTACACGGACAAATCAATACAAAATACTGTTCAAGAGCCTGTAAAATATTTTTAAAAAGCTTGTAGAACTTCAATTTTTTCCATCAAGGCAAAAAAAAACCTGTGAAAATATATACAAAATCCCATAGAGAATTTTAATACAAAGCTACACCATAAATAAAAATGACAGCCTATAACACAAAGGAAAGCTCACGTTAAACGAGGAAGGTGAAAAGAGAATGGGAAAATAATGTGGAAACGGAACGTAAATACCTTTGTTTTGCCAAATAATGAAAATGTTTAATTTGCATATCTCATTTCAAGTTATTAAACAAAGTTTACACAGTTTGGGTGGTTTAATAAAGGCCAATTTAATATTTTAATATAGGACCTACGTGTTGACATACTCGTTTAGTTTAGAGGTACTGTACATACAACCAGAAACACATTTGTTCTATACATTAACATACTTATATCACAGCAATTTTAAATATAGTTTCAATTACTCTTTTTATTAAAATTATCGAATTGGCATTTAACAAATATAGTAGAAGGAGGGTAGCAATTGGCTTTATCACTTTAATTCTGAAGAATGCTTTTATTCTAATAATAGATTGCTAGCTAAATATATTAAACACTAACATTAAGTTGGAAGTCTAAACGACGCGAGAAAAGGTAAATGTTTTTCAATTTCTATAGTAAAACTTATTTTGGCCAAAAATAAATAAAATATTGCTCCAATAGAAACGTAAACTTTAATTTTTTCTTTATACGTGGTGATGTCAACCATTGTCGAATATCTGTCATGGACATAGCTGCTTTAAAAATATAATTGTACGGCACATTTGACCGGGAGGGATTTTGACATCCAGGTTCCGTCGCTCTGGAGGCACAGAGCATTGACCAGGGTACACCACAGGAGGTTATCTACACGTCGTACCCTCAATGAGACGATGTGATGATAGAAAATATGGAGGTGTTAAACCAGGAGTGATCTTAAACCTAACTTAGGCCTGAATAACCAAACCATGGTGACCATTGGGTACATTCACTTTAGGGAAAAATACTGAGGGTACCATAGGAATCGAACCCGGGACCCCTAAGTTTGTAGCCAGGTGCACCGTCATCTACATCACGGGGACGGTTTCTTCATCAGGTGATTATTTTTTAAATGAAGATAAAAAGTTGTCATAAAATTTCAGGGCACCTTTGACAGATATTTAACAACTGTTGATATCACCAAGTGAAGACAATTAAACGCTTTGTTTCTATTAAAGTAATATTTAATTTGTTTTGATAAAATAATATTTTGATATAAAAACTGCAAACACTTTTACCTTTTCTAGCATCCCCTACACTCCCAACTTAATAAATATCTACTTTCCTAAAAATCTCACGTGTGTTAAATTTTCATAAACCCACCCCCTTCTAGATTCCCTCCCCCAAGTTGTCGTAATGATATTATAGGTGGATACATCTTTCTATAAAGTTTCTATTGTTGCAGGCCTAAAGTTGTGGAAAAGACAACTCTAAAGACATTAATGACCAGGACCCGTGTGTTGATTAAATACCATCATAATTTGTTACAACAAAGATAGCGTTCATGTTCACAAACATTGTGTTCATAATCCCCTGGTTGTAGAAATGTATATTTTCAAGGTAAATCCTTGAGACGATTGAACCTTTTCATTTTTCGGGGAAATGCAGAGCCATGGGAACAAACGGCTATCTTCAATATTTTTTTTTTTATGGTTTTGCATTTTTATTTTCGGAAACGGTTTGTTCAAGAATAGATTCATGTTGATTAAGTTATACTTTTTATACCCGCCTCGGTGGCGTAGTTGGCTAACGCGATTGTCGTGTTGAAGCTCGACTGCTGAGGACGGGGAGATCGAGGTTCGAATCTCGGTCGGGTGAACTGGGGGTGGTTTTNGGCTTCATAACTAAAAATAAGAAAATATAACAATTAATAAACATCAATACATAATCTTAGAAGAGGTTTTGAAAATACTAACATAAAAATTACACTCGTTCTCGAGAAAACTAATATTTCCAGACGTATGATTTTTCCATAAGACCTGTCCGGTAACTAGCGCCATATACGGTTTCCGTGATCCATCTTGTTCTTGTTGGCGCGGAATGATGCTATGGTCGGTTGTGAAGCCACGCCACGCTTTCACCATCCCGCCCACCATCCCACAAAATAGGCCTTAGACTTGTACTCGAAAAGATTTTTAGGTAATATTTTCATGCATTACTATGAAATCCTTTTTGTCAATTTTAACTATTTGTATGGCATAATATCGATATTTTGTAAATTCATCAATATATAAACATAATATTTGTCACCCCACCTTTGTTGGATTTACAAGATATTATAGTCGTCAAATTAATTTAGTACACTCTTTACTTTAGTGGTAAGAAAATACACATTCCTGATAAGCATTGCGAGCTAGCTGAAAATATTTCTGTGAAAGGTGATATCGATTACTTCTCAAGCAGGTATTTGTGAATCAATATTCATATCATATTTATTTTAGTTTCACTTTGTAGAGGGCTTGTTTGGTCTATTAATGTGAATTGTTTCCGAGTTCTCGTTTACATTTTTAGGTATTTTTTAAAAAGTTTTAACTCATTTCATAGTATTTAAAAAAAATCATTCATTATGTTTATTTAAAAAAAAACAATTTTTAGATCGTCAAAATCCGTACCTTAACTCAATGTCCAAAGTCTAATTTTTAAAACGATTTACTGTTTTAATTGTCATACAGCTTACTAAAACGATTAAGTATTTATTAATAGATAATTAGAAAATTTAAAATTGATAGGATTTGTTCATTAACAAGCAGGTTAGCTAACAGCTTATGATATAGACAGTAAATGTTCACTTATGAATCGCCTCTTTTTTGAATCCCAGAGAGGTCGATAGTTTTGTTTATAGTTTATACGAAAGCAGGGATCTACGTGATACTAAGTTTACTATAAGTGCTGTTTCCAACTGTAATAAATCACTACTTGTGTGTAAGAAGTTATAAAATAGTATTTTTAATAATATAATAAATATTACGTTCCACATAAAAAATAAATATATAATTTTCATCATCCATTTGAATTCAAATAAATATAATCGGTCCAACACAGCTATCAGAGCAATCTCATTCTTCCCCACTAGGAAGTACGGTCCAATTTTCATAGGAAGAACCTTATTATACAGCTAAAAAGTTATCAGATTTACTTTAACGTTTTCATACGTCAAGTCATGTGAATTTCAGCTATCACTATTAATATATTTTCTCAATACCTGTAAAATAAAGGGTGACCTGGTGGTCTAGAGGTAAGTTGTCAGACTTCTGTGCTGGGGGTCCGAGGTTCAATCTTCGGTCTCAGCACAGATTTATCTGATTGCCAAACCCTTCCTTCACCTCTGACAAGACGTGTATTAATTACAACTTGTGAATGTGGGGAGTGCCAGGCCTCCACCGTGGTTCGGATCCCACGTTAAACTGTAGGTCCTCCATTTCATCTCACAATCACCCTACCATTACACATTAGCGTAAGTGCGTATAACCCAAACGGTTAGTAAGACTCGGTGCTAATAATAATAATAATAATAATAATAATATTAATAATATTAATAATAATAATGTGAATTAAAAATATCCAAATAGTAAAATGTCATATATTTTGGTTTCAAAAGAATCTTTGTATTTGATAAAAGGTGCTTTCTATGGAAATTGGACTAGACAAGAATATAATGAGGAACCATGAATATTTAATATCACCTGTACACATTTGTCTTGACAATTCGTACAACGAGCACGCTAGTGAATCCAGAATGCGTCACATAAGTTGATTTTACTACAGGAAATATGATTGCTATGTGAAGGATTTTAGATTGAATCCAATCAGTTCATAGGATCGTTTGTCCTGTAACCGCAGAACTTTAGCGTAAGTGCGTATAACCCTAACGGGTAGTAAGATGCGGTGCTAATAATAATAATAATAATAATGTAAAATAAAAATATCCAAATAGTAAAATGTCATATATTTTGGTTTCATAACAATGTTTGTATTTGATAAAAGGTGCTTTCTATGGAAATTGGACTAGACAAGAATATAATGAGGAACCATGAATATTTAATATTACCTGTAAACATTTGTCTTGACAATTCGTACAACGAGCACGCTAGTGAATCCAGAATGCGTCACAGAAGTTGATTTTACTACAGGAAATATGATTGCTAAGCGAAGGACTTTAGTTTGAATCCAATCAGTTCATAGGATCGTTTGTCCTGTAACCGCAGATTCAGTAAAAAAAATAAAAATATATATATATATATATAGGAAAGGCCTTCTAGAAAATAAATACATTTTTGCGGCCAAAATTGAAAACATTTTACTATATTAATATTGTTATTTTATGGTTATTAATTACTTATTAATAATACCTATTAAAAGTGAAAGTGTAAGATAATATGACCTGAAGTATGAATACGTGAAATTAAATCTAATAACCTTTTTTTAATCTGTCCTATTAAAATCGGACTTTATTAATCTTCCTTACGTTAGTGATGGGCCCTTGATTTTTAATAATCTACACGAAGTTAAGCTGGATTCTAAGCTGTGTGTTGAAATAACCCTTTGTTATGTACCGAAATCATAAACAATATAATTATTAATGAAAATAAACACTTTGTTGTTGTTGATACTAGTAGTACCACTGTGACTTGTAATGTTTGACACATTTAATGACCACTCAACTGGCATTCTCAATTTCATTAACATAAAAAAGCCAAAATGTCTAAAGCTCTCAATTTTTATTTTCCCCTGTGGCCCCCTTTACATCTACATGGTTAAGTCATCCCCCCTTTCCCCTTTATTCTTGATGTAGTATGAAAAAAAAACCTATTTGGTTTGTTTAGTGAGCATATTTTCTTGAGTACACCTATGTATACGCAATCCACTTCGGTGGCCGCATGGTATAAGGCGCTGCTCTCGCTATAGACGAGACTGCTGTAGACGTGGAGATGAGGGTTCGATCCCATTCGGATGTACAGAGGATAGTTTACCCTAAATGGGTTTCTACTCGCAAATGCGGGTGCACTCCTTTTAATTTCAACTTTTTCATCCTTAACACATTAGAGACAACCCGAACGGTTAGTAAGACGCGGTGCTAAAAACAAACAAACACACATGTATGTTGTGTATGCATAATTTAACATTTTGTAAGGAAATGAGGAAATCATCCTTCAAATTAGAAAGTCTTATTTAAATGAATTCATTATTTAACTCGATACAAAATAATATTAACATCAGCATCAGCGTATAACCCGAACGGGTAGTAAGACGCCGTGCTAAATATTAATTAAATTAATTAACATCATCATTCATAGCACATTTTAAAAATTCATACCAGGATACTGTTGAGTTAAATTTTTTAATTAATTAGTTGTTTAATGTTTGCTGGTGTAGATTTACTCAAGTAATGTTGACACTTAATGTTGATATGTTAAATTAATTGTAATGTATGTATATTTTCTAATAATTATTGACATTGTAATATGTAAGTTGACTGCTGGACAGAAAGGTGGGTACAGCTCCCAAGAAAGGGAAGGGGACCCATTAGCGGCACAACTCTGTCGATGGCTTAGGTTAAGATAATAAATATTTCGCCCTTGGTCAGCGGTGAAGACCAGATAACCCTCTCCCCCTTCCACAAACAGGAGGGCCCACCCCCAAGTGGCCAAGACCATTACACCAAGGGTCATTATAATTGGTAAGTTGGGATAGAATGCTTCTAGAATGTTCTTTTGGAATCTGTTTATCGTGTTTGGAGCGGGGCAGCTCTGCCCAGTTTTCAAGTGATGTTTGGGGGAAGCAGCTGCCCGGGGCAATAGGTGACCCAGTTCACCACCATGTAATTAGGGTAACTTGTAATAAATACTCTCAATCATTTGAGTTATTGATATAATTACTCCTGTTTAGTTAATTAACCCAAAAACAATCCTAAGTTAATATGAACATTTATTAATAAAAAATCAACGATAATTACGGTTTAGCAAAGAAAAGTTTGAACTTATCAATATAATGGATGTGCTTGGTTATAAACGTAAAGTTTATTAAAACGTGGAGTAATATTAGAAAGCGCAGCTCTCAGTTCTTTGCTGACACGCACTCTTGCACAATATTTATCCTGTATAGCCGCCAAAGTTCAAAATAACGTTCCAAATAATCATAATAAATAAAATATAGGTTTAATTGAAATGTTGTGTTCACTAAATTGTTTGCTTTTTTAAAGTCAACTGTAACTAGGTAAGGTCCATTAAAAAAATAATAGCTTAGTATCCGAAAAATTTCTTGCACCCCTCTCAAACAACTATTGCCCCCCTTACCCCCACCTCACCCCAGAGGTCACGCCCCACAGTTTGAGAAACACTGGTCTAAAGCGTCATTCTCGTGTTAAGACTGGTCTGATGATGACGGGAATATCAGGGTTCGAATCCCAGTCTGGTCTACGGAGGGTGGTTATCCCTAAATATTTTCCAACTCTCCTTCCACGCAAGTACGGGTAGATTACCTCTAAAATAATTATTTCCCCTTTCCGACCTCATTATAGTGATTATAATATATGGATATACTGAATAGTTAGTGAGATGTAGTGACGAAAAATACATTAAAAAAATATATATTACAATTAAAACTATGACTTTAAAAGTAGCCGTCTACCGGAGCGCCAAGATGGAGGAGAAAGGTGTCAACATGTTCCTGTGGATTTAAAAACTTTACACTATAATTTTTGGTAGCTATATAAAAAAAAAGTATGAAAAGGTAAAATTATCTCATTTTCAACGACTTTCACCTTGAAAGTCTCCCACTTTTGAGATTTAAATAAAAAACGAGATACATATAATAATTATTTAACTTTAACTAAGCAAATTAATTAATTAATTAATTATATGACAAAACTGATTTAAAAAAATATTTGAAGATTATTTTAGTGGTTTAAACGATCCAAAACTACCATTAACACAGAAAATACTGAAGTGCAGGGATAATTTTCTTCAAATAAGTGGTGATCTTAAGGGGGCCGCCTTAGTGAGTGAGAAATTACCACGCAGAAGTTCAGCTATAACGCTATATTTAATTCTACTATGCGTTATTTCAAAATATGGTTCACGCCAAAATAAAGTAGAAAGATTCCAACAGGGATCTTTTTCCTTAACAACACTGTATTTTGAGTTTTATTATTAGAAAAAAAAATGGGAGAAAATGTTTCACTAGCAAATTTTCAACGAGTTTTCAAACATATTTGTAAAGTTATGAAACTAGGCTTGATGAAAAAGGGCTTTAGATTAAGATTTTTTTCTAATAAATACAGTAATTTTTGGGTGAGAAGTAGCAGCGAGATTTCCTCTTTATCTTAAAATAGGAAGTTTAGTAGTTTTATTTCTCCTATTTCACATTGATATGACAAAGTATGGTTGTAGGTGAAGGGTGGAATAGAGTATGAGCTTTGACAGAATAGAAAGGGAGTTCCAGAAAACGATACAAACCATTGTATTTTAAGTCATGTAGCCTGACAGCGATTGATTCTTTCTCGCTTAAAGAGGTGACCGCCTTAAGGTGGGGATGTAAGGAACACCAGAAAAATGGAGTTTTTATATAAAATATATTTCTTTGTCAAAATAAATCAAATATTTCTTCAGTATAAACATGGACTTTAATTTTCTTCACATGGTAGCCTCAAAAATTCTTGAATATCTCTCAAGGGTGTCCTGGAATTTAACGAAACATTTTTTATCTTCATTTAAAAAGTTTATCAACTAGATGTCGCTATGTTCATAACAGATATTCAACAACTGTTGATATCACCTTGTGAAGAAAATTAAACTCTTTGTTTGTAATAAAGCAATGTTCTATTTATTTTGACTAAAATTAAGTTTTTCTATAAAATCTGCGAAAAACCCTGACCTCTTCTCTCGTCCCTTAACGGCTTAATTGAAAGGGGAGTACTGAGATATGTAGCTTAGCGTAGGTAGGTTTATTAGAATTGGCGTGTAGAGAGGATTATAAATCAACAGTGACCGCATGTTGAAAACCATTCCCAAAGTATCCGGCCGATATTCGAACCTCGATCTCCCCCTTCACCGGCAATCCATACGATTTGAGAAACATATTACCGTTAGTCCTGTTTTGCGCGGAGGGGGCGCTAGACCGACGCCACCTTGTCCTAACTGAGATGAGCATGCCACTCGTGCGAAATGAAATAATTAACAACCACCTTTCCTCTCTCTGATTTCACGGTTACTCCTCCACTTTTTGCGCCTTCTCTTCTGCGAAACTCTTTCCTAGTTACCATGTAAGGACCGTCACTGCAGCGATTCTCTTTCCCTACGCTTCGCT
>CABFOW010001724.1:15364-33490 GCA_902141385.1 Timema californicum
ATTCCAATAGTGACAGTTACAGATTACATGAGCTGACATTAATAATGAAGGTAGATTTACCAGTAATAACGTTTCTATGAAAATTGGACTGTAGTTACGAAATAATTGCCTGAATCCATCTTGTTATTATTATTAGCACCGTGTCTTACTGCCCGTTCGGGTTATACGCACTTACGCTAATGTGTAAATGCTAGGGTGATTGTGAGATGAAATCGAGGACCTACAGTTTAACGTGGAATCCGAACCACGGTGTAGGCCTGGCATTCCCCACATTCACAAGTAGTGATTAATACACGTCTTGTCAGAGGTGAAGGAAGGGTTTGGTAATCAGATAAATCTGTGCCAGGACCGAGGATTGAACTCCGGAGCCCCAGCACAGAGGTCCGACACCTTACCCCTAGACCGCCAGGTCACCTGTGGTCCATCTTGTTCAGATGTATTAACATTATAAATATATCCAGTATTTACTTGTTTTGCTTTTTACGAATTTCCAGGATTCCAATGTCCTTATTCTGTAGAAAAAATGTCCTGTATAGTCATTGATCCTACCAAAAGCTGCACATAGTTACCACTGTTCGCAGTGTCGTGTAGTAAAGTGTTGACAGAGTAGGCAGAGTAAGTTTAAAATGCAATAGCTACCATGTGAGGTATGTGCCTAAGATCCTACATATGATTGGCCAAAGGGGGACCGAGTGGGTGGGAACATATCACAGGTACTATTTTAATAAACTGGTCCGACACCTTAGCTCAGTCGGTAACGTGTCTGTCTACTGAACTAATGGTCCCGGGTTCGATTCCCGGCATCGCCGAAAATTTGTCGATTATGAAAATATGAGTTTTCCCCTTTCACATTGATAAAATTGACGGCCGGGGACTGGATGTTGTGCCTGTCCTAGTCTTAAGTTAGAGTATAAGACAGGCCTAGTCAACCAGTAGAGGAAAAATATATTGACTGAATAAAAAGCTGACCCAGGCTACAGATTGGAAACATTAATGCAATTTTAATATACTCTGCTTACCATGTCGACACGACACGACAGTGATGTTACGTTTTATCAAGTATCCGAGGTAGTCATTGTCCATATTATCATGAATCTGGTGTTTACATAATAATTGTGCTCATTATGAAGTGTCTGGATTAGCCATTGCCTGTATCATCACGTACCTAGATAGGTAATATGCATAGTGACACGCATTTGTAGTAGGTATTGTGCATAGTATCATCAACCTGCATCAACCTGCATCAGGATGCACTAAAAGATTCACTTCTGATCTAGGTCAAGTATATACATTTTGCAACTCATCTCTCGAGATGTCCGGTGTTGACTCGTTCCATTTCTGTATTGACTAAATAAGGTATAAACTAGTGGCAAGAACAAGGGCGAACTCTCACAAACGTCACTAATCGTTTTATATTCAACCAATATTACATGTGAAAAATCTATCTACTCCCAAAGTCAATACTTTATTTTAAGTTATTACTGAAAATGGTGTAAAATACAGATATTACTAAACTTTAAAAAAAATCATCTACCAATGGAAATATAATGTGCCCTTATTTGGGTACTTGCCAAATAACAACTTTATTATTGTTAAATTATTCATTTTATTAATGTACAGCTTTCGTTGCGGTGTCAAAATAATTTTAGACACTTTAGTAAAACCACCTTCTTCAGCATTTTGATGACAAGCTATTGAGCCACCGGATAAAATTCAATTTAATCCCGCTAGATATCATAAGAGTCAAGAGCTGCAACCTTGTGCTGATTTCATTTGTTTTTAAAACGCCACTTTGGCTGGGTGTGTGCTGTTCTCAAGCTGTCTCTTTAAAATATCTAATATAGATGGTTTATCTTGGTATATTTGGTTTATCTAATATAATTTTGTTATTTCAGTACAGGTGAATTCGTTATTTGCCTAAAGAATGGATATTATTGTATGCACGTGTGTATCAGTCATTTGAATCTTGCTCAACAATGCACGATAGAATCTTGTAAACAATCAAACGAATACTAGTCTCAAGCTAACAGGTGTGTTTAATGGAGTTCCTTACTACGTTCTAAACCATGTTTAATGTAACCAGCCTTCAAGATCTTCCTACAAAAAATGTTATTTACCATTTAAAGTATCGGCTGTTTATTTAAGAGGTAAGAATAACATATTAGTATTAATTTAGTGTAATAAAAGTACGTAAACTTCTTCCGGATTATTTTTTGAGCATTCATTTTGTATATGTAGTGCCATCTTAACATACAACATGCTTAAAATAAAGTGCCAAACAAGTCAAATATCTATTAACAAAACCTTCTTGAACTTAGTATATGAAATATAATATGTAAAATGCAACAAAGAGAATTAATGCTTTTTTACTATTAGATCTTAATTTTGACCTAACAAATTGTGTGATAATAGCTATATATTTTAATTCCAAGGTTCTACTAACTTGATTATACTTAACCGGTACTTAATTATCGTATAGACACTATAACTAAGTCGACAAGCTACACAAATTGACAATACTCTTTTCTAAGTTTAACTAATTACTATAGTGTACAAATATATGAAGGTTTTTAAAAATAATCACCAATATGCCATAGTTTTAATTTTTCTCGAACAACGCATTTTAAAAAAATAGTAAATACTAATACAGGCGCATTTTTAAAAGTTACGTTGGCACATATGTTTGCATCTTTTATCAAACCTGGGCTCTGGAGTAGTCATTGTCCGTAGTATTGTGCAGTACTTTGCGTTATTGTCGGTAACACTAGAATGTCAAAAGTAGCCATTGTCTATGTTATCAGTTCCCAGAAAAACACTGTATATGCTATCAGTTACCTTGAGTACTCTCGTGCATAGCGTTTATACACATGACCTATACATAATACAAATATATATTTATGTGTGTAGAAGTGTATAGAGTAGCCATTGTTTGTTTTATCAGTTGCCTGGATTATCCATTGTTTGTGCTAGCAGGAGGGTAAATTATCCAATATGAGTGTTAATTGTTGATCAGAGTAGCCAATGTCTGTTATCAGTTGCTCAGAGTATATCTCGTCTGTGTTATATGTTATCCATAGTAGCCGATGCCTGTTATAAGTTGCTCAGAGTATATCTCGTCTGTGTTATATGTTATCCATAGAAGCCGATGCCTGTTATAAGTTACTCGGAGTATATATCGTTTGTGTTATGTTATCCATAGTAGCCAATGTCTGTTATAAGTTACTCGGAGTATATATCGTCTGTGTTATCAGTTTCCCAGAGTAACCATTGTATATAGTATGATGTGCGTGTTGAATAATACGTCCAAATCATCGCCTTGTCCACAGCGCCAAGTGTCCCGACTACCACCTACCTACCTACCTTGCACCCTGTCCGCCCTAGACTTGCTGGGTGGCACAGTCTCCCGGCTCTCCAGCACGGGCGTCCTCAGGGGTTTGTCGCCCTCCACGCTCTCCTCGTTACTCCGCCAGTAGACCGTGGCGATGGTCGCCAGACACTTGAGCTTCATGTCCCCTCTCTTGAAGTGCTTGGGAAGCACCCGGAACTGCAGACCCAAGGTGGCGGTCTCCAGACCCTCGTGGTCTGTGTGTAAGATCTGCGGACCGCGGGTCATGGAAGAGTTGGCCTGAAGACACACGAGGGAGCAACACGTGAGTATTCCGCACCTAACAGGGTGGGTTCTTAGATAGGAATAATTAATAACACGTGTTTCAGAAGTACAGTACAATTTTCACAGGAAGGGCCCCTATATAACAGATATAAAAGCAACTAGAGCTACCTCCACGTTCATACGTCAGGTCATTAAATATGCAGCTGTCACTTTAGATATATATTATTAATACCTATAGAATAACACTAGTAATATGATAAAACCTTATCTATTTTAAATGTAAACAGTATGTTTGAAAATTACACGTTAGATATAATGAGTAAATCACGTTGACGTAAGTAACTAAAATGTTGAGATGTAAACACATAAATAAATGATTAGGTTAATAAGTTTTTAACTATCGATTAAATTTAATTCTAATTTGTGTTATTGAAAATCACTATTTTGTATAATATGTTCGTCTATAGTTTTTTTCTATCGATGATAACATTATAATTTTACCCCGAACCCCTTACCTTTCATAAACTGTCTCTGGATATACCATTGAATGGGGATAGTACGCATAAAAAATTGTCAAAAACATTTTTATCTGTAACATAACACTACCAAAATTAATTATTATTAACAATTGACACACCAGCTATCGGGGCATACAAGTATTAAGATTAGTAATTGTTTGGAGGTCTTATAATTTTTTTTATTATTTAGCACCGCGTCTTACTACCCGTTCGGGTTATACGCTTTAAGTACTAATTACGCTAATGGATTACGAATTAGGAAGGTTGAATTAGGGGAAGTGAACCCGAATTTGCGAGGTCTTATAGCGCCAGACAGTAAATAATATTCGTATCTACGTCACATCGTCATGTCTCGCCATATTGTTTAATATTGTCTGGAAATCCTTGAGCCTGGAAGCTCGAGTAAATGTTCAACCACATAAAGCTACCAATATGTTCGTAAAACTAATTTTGACCGTAAAACTTCTAGACTTCTACAAATAATTATTTTTTCATCATCCTCTTTGAAAACATCTTGTACTTCTTTTAGTATATTTACACAAAGAAAACGTTAACACATATCGATAATCCTCCAAAACGTAACGTAATAACTTTAAAATGGAATAATAATAAAATAAGACCAAGGTAGCGTCAAAGAAAAAAAAGAGGCATTTGGATGCTCAAAACTTCATATTTTTAATGTTTTTAACTAAAAGCCACCCCAACCTACAAAGCATAGCCTCCGATGAATCAACAAATAAAAGGTTAAGCTAAGTTGGGAGGGTAATTAATGTTTTGGGAATATTTTAATGAGTATTATTATAATAGAACCAATACTATATAATGTGAATATAATAGGAATGGAAAAGGAGCAATATAATATAATATTAATGGGGTTGGAACAAGAAGACACTAGTTAATTATTTACTGGAAAGAAGAAAAATATTTATATTGGAATGTCCCAATTCTTGATACGTGTCGATTGTTAATATTTTTGCATTTTGGCAGTGTTATGCAATAAAGAAAAAAAAAGTTTAACATTTAAGTTAAGCGTACTAAACACATTTCATAGGGTAGCAGTGGCGGCTCGTAGCTCAAATTAGTGGGGGTCCTGCTCCAGAAAATGTTTAGCCTTTCATTTAAAATTGTGTAAAAGGAAAAAAAAACACGTATAAAAAATTTATTCAGCAACTTAACAAAAAAAACTTTTTTACTTACTTTAACTTAAATTGTTACAGTTCAAGCTTGATCTATTCATTTAAAAATAAAATCCATTCGTCTTGTTTTAATTTACGCAAAAAGTTCAATCATTTTATCCTTGATCCTTGGATGACAATTGAGAAATTTTTTTTCCATTGAAAGTACTGCAAGTGCATTTAGTCTTTCTGTTAAATAAAGGAACCGAAAAAAAAATTAATCAAATAGAATAGCTGGAAGCAGAATATAATCTAATTCTACACTCTTCTACACTTTATCACATTCAAGAATATGGTACACGGTTTTTAAGCACAACACACGCTGAGTAAAAAAAACTTCCTTCCACCATCACGCCAAATCCGGCACTGCGAGATCAACAGTGCTCTCTATACCTGGCAGTCCCACCTTCCTCCCCACCCCTTCCTATGGGCGCATGCGCACAACAGTCAAACACCACGTCGCTGGCACTGTGAAGCGCACAGTTCCATACACATATTTTTGTATCTTTTTCATAAACTAAGGGAAGGCTACTGAGGTTCTGACATTAAGCTTAAGAAATATATATTGCACTACAAAAATAAAGAAAGAATTAAAGAAAAAATGACTAATTATATCAAATGTTATCGATAATATCAAGTGGATATAGGGGGTGCTGCACTTCCACAGTGCCAATATACGAGCCGCCACTGTAGGGTAGTCAAGTGTAGATATTTTGGGGGCAGATGGAAGTCCATCATTAGCCGAATAATAAATAGCTACTTCGTTGACGTAAGAACAGACTAATCGTCACCTGTTGGCCGTTGATGAACCAGATGAGTTGTGCCACGGGATTGGAGCGTCCTGACGTACAGTTGACGTTGACCGTGTCGCCGATCTGGTACCGGGGTCTTCCCCCGCTTATCCGGGGCCCATCCTCCGGCAAGGCTGCAACATAACAACGAAAAACCTCTGGTTTCGCATGTATAGTTTTTTTTAATGCGTGCGTCAATCATCTGGATATTTAATAGCTTAGAAACTAGATTCAGATAAACCAAAATTTAACATTAGTGTTGATACTTTAGGATATTTCACTAAAAATAGATTAGAACAATAAAACAAAGTAATATTATTTTTTAAGTAAAGCATAGAAATAGGTATTAAATTATTTACATAATTGTTTTCGTCTAGTAAATAAACAAACCTGCTTTGCAACGCGATGCCTAGTTTGATTTGAATGTCTCTAACTTAGCTTAGATACCTAAAAGTGCACGCGTGTTTGTGAATAAGCAATGTTAAGGCGTCAGTCTCGCAATGTTCTAAAGTTTCATTGATAGGGAGGTTACAGTTATTATTATTATTATTATTATTATTATTATTATTATTATTATTAGCACCGCGTCTTACTACCCGTTTGGGTTATACGGACTTACGCTAATGTGTAATGGTAGGGTGATTGTGAGATGAAATGAAGGACCTACAGTTTAACGTGGAATCCGAACCACGGTGGAGGCCTGGCATTCCTCACATTCACAAGATGTCTTGTCAGAGGTGAAGGAAGGGTTTGGTAATCAGATAAATTTGTGCCGGGACCGAGGATTGAACCCCGGCCGCCAGCATAGAAGTCTGACACCTTACCCCTAGACTGCCAGGTCACCAGGTTACAGTTAAAATATTGGCTAGGTTTCCTTGGGTTGATTTCACCCATGTCATTTATCACAGTGTATTCCTACCCCTTCTCTATGCAAATAGAGGTGCATTTATTATTTAAAATATCCACCTAATATATACTGTTAGAATTCTGTGTGGCCCGCTAACCAATTGAAATACTTCTGATTGACGAAATAAATAATAAATAGAGCTCTCAGAGCTGGTATTAAGTGCTAATGTTCATTCCTGATTTTTGTATGCTTTATTTTGAATCAATTCCTTGTATATGTATGTATTTGTTAAAAATAAATAGTTATTCTTTCATATTTCTACTATATTTGGACAGTACTTATTTTTCCATGGAATTAGGAACTCTAAAGCTCATTGCCGCACTTTAAAAAGTACGCCATCTACCCCTTTATTAAGATTGTTCTATCCAGTCCACCTCATTACACACTATCCCTATCTTGAGCTAGTTCCATCAATTTCACCTCATGACACCCTATATCTTGAGCTAGTTCTATCCTGTCACCTCATTACGCCCTTTTTTACCCCTATCTTGAGCTAGTTCCGTCCATTTCACCTCATGACACCCTATATCTTGAGCTAGTTCTATCCATTTCACCTCATGACACCCTATATCTTGAGTTAGTTCCATCCAGTTCACCTCAATGACACCCTATATCTTGAGCTAGTTCCGTCCATTTCACCTCATGACACCCTATATCTTGAGTTAGTTCCATCCAGTTCACCTCATGACACCCTATATCTTGAGGTAGTTCTATCCAGTTCACCTCTTGACACCCTATATCTTGAGCTAGTTCCATCCAGTTCACCTCATGACACCCTATATCTTGAGCTAGTTCCATCCAGTTCACCTCATGACACCCTATATCTTGAGCTAGTTCCATCCAGTTCACCTCATGACACCCTATATCTTGAGCTAGTTCCATCCAGTTCACCTCATGACACCCTATATCTTGAGCTAGTTCCATCCAGTTCACCTCATGACACCCTATATCTTGAGCTAGTTCCATCCAGTTCACCTCATGACACCCTATATCTTGAGCTAGTTCCATCCAGTTCACCTCATGACACCCTATATCTTGAGCTAGTTCCATCCAGTTCACCTCATGACACCCTATATCTTGAGCTAGTTCCATCCAGTTCACCTCATGACACCCTATATCTTGAGCTAGTTCCATCCAGTTCACCTCATGACACCCTATATCTTGAGCTAGTTCCATCCAGTTCACCTCATGACACCCTATATCTTGAGCTAGTTCCATCCAGTTCACCTCATGACACCCTATCTCTTTGAGCTCCATTCTAATGTTATCCTCCCATCTGCGTCTAGTTCTTCCCAATGGTCTCTTCCCATTAGGTTCACCAGTCAATACTTAGAGCACGGTTCTAGATTCTTCCACAAGCGCTGCATGCGAGATTTGACTATCCTAACAATATCTGGTGTTGAGTATATCATCGTTATGCAACCTTCAACAATCTCCATTATCTTCATCCCTATTTGAACCTACTATTTTCTTAAGTAGCTACTTTATTTTCGAACACCCTATATTTCTTCTCATCATTTAAGTTGATATACCACGTTTCACAACCAATGAAATGATTGCCTTGAATTTGGGGTAGTAGGTCCTATAAATTTCATGTATGTCCCCGGACAATTCCCCAAAAACTTATGCGGCTGGAGGAAGGTTGGACAGGCTTGCCTTGTATCAAGGTCATTCAACAATACAAATTTTTACTATACATTTTTTTATTTAGCACCGCGTCTTACTACCCGTTTGAGCTATGCGCTTAAGTACTATTTACGCTAATGGGTTAGGGAATTGGGAAGGTTGAATTTAGAGGAAGTGAACCCGCATTCGCGTGGAGGGATAGTGGAAAACTATTGAGGTAAAACCACCCACAGTTCACCCGACCGAGATTCGAACCTCGATCTCCCCGTCCTAAGCAGTTTAGGAAGTCTAGCGCGTTAGCTAATTTCGCCACCGAGGCGGGTTAAATATTGCACAATTTCAACAAATGTACAATTATAAGCTATAAAATAATGATTGAATGATTTTAAATCATTACAGTTCACAGTAATTAATGTACGGGGCTGAAATTAAGTATAATTAGACATTCATATGAGTTGTGCATTGTGAAATATTTATAATATTAATATTATTAGGCCTATTAAGAATAATATTATAAATATTTCATTGTGTACACCGCTTATGAAGGTCTTGTTTTACTAAATTTCAGCCCCATGCATTAATTACTTTACCTTAACAATGGTACGTAAAAAACATTAAATAGCAAGTTTTACCCTTATAGCTCGTGAACTGTAAGGATGTTATATCATTAAACCACTAGTTTTAGCTTATAAATAGATATATATCATACAGTTGGGATCCCAAGAGAAGGAGGGGGGTGCGTGTTTGAAGTTCGAAAGCTTACCAAAGTACTATGAAGCCATCCGACCATCTAAATCAACTCAAAAACTCTCAAGATTTAAAATAATTCCAATAGTTTATTTTTCCTAGGCAACAGAGCTGATTATTTCCTACAGAGGTCTATACTATTTTTAACGGATTATAGAATTCACCACACCTATATTCTGAACGCATCACTGCTTGATAAAAGAAAGTGCGATATTTTTTTTAACTCTCTCTCTTCATCACAAACCAAAACTCATCTTCTCTCAGGCAACAAATAATTACTCATGCATTTTATGTGTTTGAAGTTATATATTCTAGAATCATGTATAATATATTGATGTATTAGTGCAACAGTGTAACAAGTATGGACAAATTTATCTCTAGTCTTGTTTATATTTGTTATAATGAGAAGAATACTTCAAGATTTTAATTTTTATAATCGTAGTTTGAGTTGAATATACTCTCATATCCCTACTAGGTCAGTTTTGATCGAAAATTTTCCTTAACAAAAAATTATTAAGTTTTAATCTAAAGTGGAAAAATACTATCTGTATTTTATTTACTGTTGTAATTGGCTTCTTTGACGGTTTGTTGGTTGTCATTAACATATTTAATTAATTTTCAGTGTAAGCTTGTATTACTATTTACCATGGTATTTTTTTAACACCGCGTCTTACTACCCATTCGGGTTATGCAATTATTACGCTAATGATTCTAAAAATTTGGAAGGTCATATTTAGATGAAGTATATCCGCATTTGCGTGGAGGGAGAATAGAAAACAATTTTGGGGAAGAACCCCTCAGTTCACCCGACTGAGAATCGAACGGCGAACTCCCCGTCATTGATAGCTTATTATATTGTAAGTGAGACGCTTTAAACCATGGGGTCACCTAAGCCGGTCACTTTTATCTTTATTTTATTATGTTGTGTAGTTTTAGTGAAAACAATCCGAAAAAGAAATGTAGTTGAACCAACACCGGTTGAATTGTGTTTCTTAGTACAGCACTCTATTGAGTTACCAACTTAAAAAAAAAATGACAATCAATTCACTCAGAGTTTTCACTTAAATATAAACCATGACAAGTTTATGATAATTTATACAAGATTTGTATTATAACTTTATTTTTCTTTCTCATACAAAAAAATTAAAAAAAATACTCTTCTCGTTCTTAAAACATTATTACACCTATCTGAAGCTTATATAATAATATGAATACAATAATTTTTTATCATGTATTAATTAAACATGATAAAAACATCCAAACAAAAGTTTCTCTTCTAATATCTTTATATAAATATATAAAATAAAATATGAGTGTGTATATATATATATATATACTACTATTTAATGTAATGAAACTCGAAATTATCTGGATAAAACGGTTACCAAAAATAAAATTTAATCAAAATATTATAAAATACTTATTGTAAATTATTCTTCGTGTGTTTAGTTTTGTACCATATATATTTTGAAAACATATGAGTTTTATTTAGATTGAGGTACTAAATTTTACTTTTAAAATAAATAGGTCGTGTAAAAGGACGTCCCACAACTAATTTAAAGATAAAAATAATGTTTCAAACACTCCACATCCATCTTTATGGACTAGGTATTTACAAAATGATTAGCAGGATTACTCTTTAGAGTAAATAACTTCATCAATACAACACCGGGATCGAATCATAGTCTTCTAGATTAATTCACTTAGCCACCGGGAAGATAAATGTAATTCTTTTGACTCACCAACTAAACTAACAACCTGATTATCCAAATAGCGACCATCCGACATTCCAGTTTGAACAAAACATCTTTACGATTAAAAAACACCCGCCTCGGTGGCGTAGTTGGCTAACGCACTTGTCTTGTTGAGCTCGACTGCTGAGGACGGGGAGATCGAGGTTCGAATCTCGGCCGGGTGAACTGGGGGTGGTTTTTCCTAAATGGTTTTCCACTCTACCTCCACGCAAATGTGGGTTCACTTCCTCTAATACAACCTTCCCAATTCCTAATCCATTAGAGTGATTAGTACTTAAAGCGTATAACTCGAACGGGTAGTAAGGCGCGGTGCTAAATAAATAAAAAGATTAAAAAACAAACCTGTATTACACTAGAAATAAATCTATTTATCCGAATGGTGACTATCCGATTTCCAGTTTTTCCGAAGCATCCTTACGACTAAAAAAAAGTCCCTCTTTAATATTATCAGTATTATTATTATTAAATGCAAATCTTCGATCATAATCACATACTGCAAAATACAGTAAAGTAGCGCTACAGTTGCTGTTAAAATGTACATCATTCGAACTCAAATGATAATAAAATCTCGACTAAAAAAATTTAGTTTTGGTTTTTTTAAACACGTCATAGGCCTTATTCCAGTTCTATAACAAAAATTAAAAAATCATATCTTTCTCCCTATACTGTGTGATACTGTAGATAAACGTGTTGTTTCTACGACTAACTAAGTATGACAAAAATTTTACATCCCTAACGGTGAAACATTTCCAAAATTACAGATTACCCAAATTGAACCGCTTATCTTCAAATTTGGATAAACGAGTTCAAGTGTAAATAAAAAAATGTATAACTCATTTTTTTTCTCTGAATAACAGATGTTGTATGATTACAACACACAATTAACTATATAATTCACGAGCTAAGGTGTCATAAATGTATGAATTGGCTTGAAATTGATAGGTGGTAGGAAGGTCGGGGTTTGATACTTTGAAAGTTTTGTTTGCACCAAAATGACTTTCAGCTCTTTGTCCATGCAAATGAAGGTACACATCCTCTAAATCATAATTTTCCAATTCATTTTCCATTGATTTAAATAAGAAGATGATCCAGTCCATAAGACGTGGTGCAAATAAAAATTAAATATAATTTTTAACACATTTTTTATTCGAACTCATGACATTATAAATATAATAACAAGAAAAACAAAATGATTTAAAAAATGTAGGGCTTAATTCAATTTTTTTTTCTGTGAGTATGTTTTTTCCAGTTTAAATAGCCACAGAAAAAAAAACCTAAATTCATTATATAAAATATTTTTTGATGTGTCTTACCCCCCTATACTTATTGGATTAGACGGTGTTTTCTGGCACTGCAGTTTTATTCAAAACCGTTCAAAAAACTGTACAGCCACTAATCAAATCTGAGAGCTCGCGTGCTTAATTTAATTTTCAACTTTGAAATGGCAATTTGCAGTCTCGGTGGACCAGCCAGTGTGTGTATGTGTGTGTGTGTGTGTATGTATGTGTCTATGTAGGCATATATAAACACGGCCGACCGCACCGCAGTTGCGTTACAATGTACGTGGGAGGTATAGTTTGACTCAACTAAGCTGAGCACCTTTACACCTAGCTACTTAACCCGAGTGTGCCAAGAGTAGAACCCAGGACCACCAGTTGATTAGACAGAGATCCTTTTACCTTTCTTCGATTTCTGGGTTTAATTTCAGTTTTTTTTCTCTTTAGAATAAGATACGAAATACGTCATATCAAGTCTTGTTTTCAGTCTTTTAGATATAATGTAAAGATCCGCGAAAAAGTTATATGCCTCAGGGCTATGTTTGCTTTCTACGTCCCTGAATGTCCATGTTGACTATATACGTCCCTGAATGTCCATACTGGTTATCTTCGTCCCTGAATGTCCATGTTGGTTATCTACGTCCCTGAATGTCCATGTTGACTATATACGTCCCTGAATGTCCATACTGGTTATCTTCGTCTCTGAATGTCCATGTTGGTTATCTACGTCCCTGAATGTCCATGTTGACTATCTACATCCCTGAATATCCATGTTGGTTATCTACGTCCCTAAATGTCCATGTTGGTTATCTACGTCCCTGAATGTCCATGTTGACTATCTACGTCCCTGAGTGCCCATGTTGACTCTCTACGTCCCTGAATGTCCATGTTGACTATCTACGTCCCTGAATATCCATGTTGACTATCTACGTCCCTGAATATCCATGTTGGTTATCTACGTCCCTGAATATCCATGTTGGTTATCTACGTCCCTGAATGTCCATGTTGGTTATCTACGTCCCTGAATGTCCATGTTGACTATCTACGTCCCTGAGTGCCCATGTTGACTCTCTACGTCCCTGAATGCCCATGTTGGCTATCTTCGTCCCTGAATGTCCATGTTGGTTTTCTTCGTCCCTGAATGTCTATGTTGGTTATCTTCGTCCCTGAGTGCCCATGTTGGCTATCTTCGTCCCTGAATGTCCATGTTGGTTATCTTCGTCCCTGAGTGCCCATGTTGGCTATCTACGTCCCTGAATATTCATGTTGGTTATCTACGTCCCTGAATATTCATGTTGGTTATCTTCGTCCCTGAGTGCCCATGTTGGTTATCAACGTCCCTGAATGTCCATGTTGACTATCTACGTCCCTGAGTGCCCATGTTGACTCTATACGTCCCTGAGTGCCCATGTTGACTCTCTACGTCCCTGAATGTCCATGTTGACTATCTACGTCCCTGAATATCCATGTAGGTTATCTACGTCCCTGAATGTCCATGTTGGTTATCTACGTCCCTGAATGTCCATGTTGACTATCTACGTCCCTGAGTGCCCATGTTGACTCTCTACGTCCCTGAATGCCCATGTTGGCTATCTTCGTCCCTGAATGTCCATGTTGGTTTTCTTCGTCCCTGAATGTCTATGTTGGTTATCTTCGTCCCTGAGTGCCCATGTTGGCTATCTTCGTCCCTGAATGTCCATGTTGGTTATCTTCGTCCCTGAGTGCCCATGTTGGCTATCTACGTCCCTGAATGTCCATGTTGGTTATCTACGTCCCTGAATATTCATGTTGGTTATCTTCGTCCCTGAGTGCCCATGTTGGTTATCAACGTCCCTGAATGTCCATGTTGACTATCTACGTCCCTGAGTGCCCATGTTGACTCTATACGTCCCTGAGTGCCCATGTTGACTCTCTACGTCCCTGAATGTCCATGTTGACTATCTACGTCCCTGAATATCCATGTAGGTTATCTACGTCCCTGAATGTCCATGTTGGTTATCTACGTCCCTGAATGTCCATGTTGACTATCTACGTCCCTGAGTGCCCATGTTGACTCTCTACGTCCCTGAATGCCCATGTTGGCTATCTTCGTCCCTGAATGTCCATGTTGGTTATCTTCGTCCCTGAGTGTCTATGTTGGTTATCTTCGTCCCTGAGTGCCCATGTTGGCTATCTTCGTCCCTGAATGTCCATGTTGGTTATCTTCGTCCCTGAGTGCCCATGTTGGCTATCTACGTCCCTGAATGCCCATGTTGGCTATCTACGTCCTTGAATGCCCATGTTGACTCTATACGTCCCCAAACACTCATGTTGGCTTTCTACGTACCTGAGTGCTCATGTTGGATTTCTACGTACCTGAGTGCTCATGTTGGCTTTCTACGTACCTGAGTGCTCATGTTGGCTTTCTACGTACCTGAGTGCTCATGTTGGCTTTCTACGTACCTGAGTGCTCATGTTGGCTTACTATGTACCTGAGTGCTCATGTTGGCTTTCTACGTACCTGAGTGCTCATGTTGGCTTTCTACGTACCTGAGTGCTCATGTTGGCTTTCTACGTACCTGAGTGCTCATGTTGGCTTTCTACGTACCTGAGTGCTCATGTTGGCTTTCTACGTACCTGAGTGCTCATGTTGGCTTTCTACGTACCTGAGTGCTCATGTTGGCTTTCTACGTACCTGAGTGCTCATGTTGGCTTTCTACGTACCTGAGTGCTCATGTTGGCTTTCTACGTACCTGAGTGCTCATGTTGGCTTTCTACGTACCTGAGTGCTCATGTTGGCTTTCTACGTACCTGAGTGCTCATGTTGGCTTTCTACGTACCTGAGTGCTCATGTTGGCTTACTATGTACCTGAGTGCTCATGTTGGCTTTCTACGTTCCTGAGTGCTCATGTTGGTTATTTACGTCCCTGAACGCTCATATTGGCTCTCAACGTCCCCGAACGCTCATGTTGGCTATCTACATCCCCGAATGGTCATGTTGGCTTTCTAAGTCCCTGAATGGCCATGCTGTCTCTCTACATCCCTAAATGGCCATGCTGTCTCTCTACATCCCTGAATGCTCATGTTTACTATATACGTACCTAAATGCCCATGCTGTCTCTCTACATCCCTGAACGGCCATGCTGTCTCTCTACATCCCTGAATGTCCATGCTGTCTCTCTACATCCCTGAATGCTCATGTTGGCTCTCTACGTCCCTGAACGCTCATGTTGGCTCTCTACGTCCCTGAACGCTCATGTTGGCTTTCTACGTCCCTGAATGGCTATGCTGTCTCTCTACGTCCCTGAATGCTCATGCTGTCTCTCTACATCCCCAAATGCTCATGTTGGCTCTCTACGTCCCTGAACGCTCATGTTGGCTTTCTACGTCCCTGAATGCTCATGTTGGCTCTCTACGTCCCTGAATGGCCATGCTGTCTCTCTACATCCCTGAATGGCCATGCTGTCTCTCTACATCCCTGAATGGCCATGCTGTCTCTCTACATCCCTGAATGGCCACGCTGTCTCTCTACATCCCTGAATGCTCATGTTGGCTATCTAATCCCGTGAGTGTTCATGTTTCCTTATAGGCCCCAGTATGTATTAAGAATACAGCTCATGTACATCCTTACGACCCTAATTGTTTTCCTACCCCCAAACCAAACCCAAACTAGATATTTTTTCTATCAAAATTCCAACTGGGCATGTGAACACGAAATCTCACGTATAAAATTGAAACAACTGACTTTTATATATTCTGACTACTTGTTTAGGCTCCAAATTAATATTTTTTTTACTATAATTAAACTTGGAGAAAAGATTCAAATCTATTTTGGAGTTTTTATCAACTTAAATTGTATGACATTTAAAAAAAACATAATGTTTGTAAAATAAACTTCGCTAAACTAGTTTTAATAGATCACAAATGGTTGAATAGAATAGTTTTAAATTGTTTACTGGTCTTGGAAACTTTGATATGAGATAAAATGATTTAATTTGCAGAAAAGATAACTTAAAAATAAGCCAATTTTCATTCATTGTCTTATTATTGCCTATTCATACTTATTAAGTTTATGTCTCTTTTATAAGTAAAGCGAGTATTTATTGATTCACAAGTCAAAATTAATAAAAATTATTTTGATTGTGTGTATTTATTATAATATTATATTTAAATTCAACAACCCCATAAGTCAAATACTCGCTAAATATATTTCCAATATTTTAATAATAAAATAAATTATTTTACAATATCACTGATTTGAATAATTATTCATAACACGCAAATAAAATACATTTAAAAATAACTATATGACACACATCTCTCATTTATATATTTTGGTGTTTGCTACTAAGAAGATAAAATAGTGTAACATATTTTTGACAGATTTGGTTTTATACGCCGTTAATTTCCATCGCAAAAATAAAACACAACAGAGAGATTTGATTATCTCCGTATACATATATAATAAGACAATCATGCAGCAATTTCCCGCTCAAAAACAAGGTTGCATGCATTATAAGTACCAAATTGACGACCGTGAACTACCAAATCGAGGGAAAATTGTAAAACAAGAATAGAAGCACGTTGATTGTACTTTTTATATACACACCTCCTCTATAATTTTAACAGTGATCAAATATCGATAAAATTGCCGGCTTCAATACAAAAACTAAGAAAATGTATCAATTAATAAACATCGATACATTATCTTATAAGGGGTGTTGAAAATATTAAAATAAATATTTCACTCGTTCTCGAGAAAACTGATATTTCCAAACCTATGATTTTTCCGCAAGACCTATCCGGTAACTAGCGCCATCTACGGTTTCCGTGATCCATCTGTTCTTGTTGGTGCGGAATACTTTGGTCGGTTGTGAAGCCACGCAATGCCTTTCATCCTCCCCCTAAATAGGGTTTAGATTTGCACTCGACAGGTCCAAGGGCCTTAAGACTATACCTGTTATATGTTTTACCCTGTTTGGTCCCCATTTTATTCACACACTTCACATGGGAATGCTTTCCCCCTTGATACTCGCCCATTGAATGTTCTGAGTGATTAAATCAATGAACAGGTACGGTTTAAACTAGCTCGGCCTACTTTGGAAATACGCTTCTCCATGAGATGTTACATAACTTTGATCAGAGATGACTCAATCTTCGAACAGCTTCAAATAAAATATCGGCCGTTCTTATTAGAGAAGAGGTGATCCAGTGAACCTCCAATAGTGAGGATGCATAGTTTATTCTGCGCATGTGCATGTGATGTGTTGACGGCAGTTAAACGGCGTAGCACAACAAAATCCCTTAAGATCAATCTTTATGTGGCGGTATAAGGATCAACTGGGCGTATGACTCAACTAGACCCTTCCCTCACCCCCCTACATTATTATTTTCAACACACATATTGAAGAATTATCATAGACTCTACCATAAAATATGAGTGACTATCGACATTTTTATGAAGAATAAATTAAATTTTCAGAATAAAATATTGCCTATGCTACTCGCTGATAATGTAGCTTTATATTGGTGAAAGAATTTTTAAAATCGTTCCAGTAGTTTTTTAGTTTATCCATTACAAACAAAAAACAAAACAAAAAATCAAATCTTTCCTCTTTATAATATTAGTGTAGATAACATGCTTCGAATTGGGACTAGCAAGCCAGGCGCGCTCGAAAGAATTACTCGTGGACCGCTCGCTGCGAACCCAAGTATTTTGCACGAAAAAAAAAAAAAAAAAAA
>CABFOW010001724.1:43885-132192 GCA_902141385.1 Timema californicum
CACACACACACACACACACACACACACATGAACATAATATTATTAAATAACTGTTTTTCTATGGATATTAATGTGCTTACTAGATTGTAACGCAGTTCTTAAAAAAAAAGTTGGCATTTTGTAAACTTGTTTTATTTTTTATTTTAACATTGAAAATCTAATTTATTAGCTAAACTTTTTTGTTGTTGGTAGTAATGCCGATAGTAGAGACACACCAACATTATTCACGGCTACCAAGTCTCAATACCCGCAAAGGACAATTTATGTCACAAGGAAGAACAAAGGCTAAACTAATTAACAGTTCCTCTGTCCAGAAAATAAATAAATCAACAAATCTTGAAACTCAGAAGACCTAGGAAGTTGACATTTTGAAGGCAGGTAGCCCCAAACCTAAAAGGCTTCAGGAATACATAGTGTTCAAAAATTCACATGAGAGCCCACCAATCTTGGTGGCCCTAAAAAAAGGTTAAGAAGGTTGTTTATTGTTGTTTATAATAAAATATTCAACTGATGAACAGTTTGACACTTTCATTAAAGTATATATTTTTGATCTATTGTATAATCTTTAGATGAAATGTGCCTCCCAGATTTTGAGGGTCACTAAAAATTATTCCCACTCTCAAGGATTGTCCAACAAATGCCAATGGGACACATTACACGACCATAAATGAAACCGTTGATTTTTAAACAGGTATTATGCTAATTTAGAGAATAATTACGATTACTTTACCTAAAATAGAAAACGGTCATTCTAATTTTGGCTTTGAACAATGATTGCGTATTTGAATTAATTCGTGAAATTCAGGTCTTGTTTGGTGGTGTAATATATTACAATAAAAATAGCTTTGATCGTAGCCAGAACAACCAACCGTTTAAAAGAGAATAGTTTATTTTTAATAAAAGTTTCTAACACGTATGTAATTAATTGTTAATAACTTCAATTCACACAATATTTATTAAGTTGAAAACTATCCCAAGTTACAGAGACAGCCATTACTGACATATTTCAACTAAATTTTGTATCTTAAATTTTGTATCAAAATTACATGTAGTAAATAGTTTTAATTTATAGGTTTTACTCACATTATGTGATGGAATCATATTACACATCAACATTAAATGTATTTTAAAAAAATATACAAAAGGAAATAAATCTACTATGTGAGCATAGCATTTGGTTAAAATCCGGTAACTATTTCAAAATCTATAAAGGAAATACAATCACACTCTCAAATATACATACGATCCAGTTTTTAAAGGAAGAGTCTTTTAGAAAATACACACATATTTTTATCTGATAGGTTAATGGTGTTATTTATGGGTATTTATAATATTTATCTATAAAGTGATATTTGCAGATAACATTAATTAATGTATAAATACGTGATAGTATTTCCAGTAGCTTTTCTAGCTGTCATAAAATATTATTTATATGAAAATAAGACGGCTATAAATAAATATAAAAGACAGTGGCAAATAATAATTAGATGTTGTTAGCTGAATCATTGATTTTATATATAATTTTTATTACTAGATGTTGTGTCCTACCATAGGTCCATTACTTTTGTCAGTAAACTCGGACCGCCAATGCGCCCTGTCCTCTTCCTTCTCCTTCAGCTCCCAGAGTTTCCTTCTTTCCTTCGAGTCCTCCTCCTTCCTAAGATCCTCTTTCCCTCAACCTTTCCTTCGATGACGTCGTGCAAAAGACAGTAGCTTCTAAGGATGTGTCCGGCTCAGTTTTCTTTGAACCTAAGAATTCCATCCTAAATAGTTCTGTTTTTATCCACTCCCTCTTCCTTCTCCTCAAGCTCCCAGAGTTTCCTTCTTTTCTTCGAGTCCTCCTCCTTCCTAAGATCCTCTTTCCCTCAACCTTTCCTTCGACGACGTCTTACAGAAGACAGTAGCTTCTAAGGATGTGTCCGACAGTCTGCTTTGAACCTAAGAATTCCATCCTAAATGGTTATGTTGTTATCCAATCTTTTTGGGACTTGTTCATGTGTTACCCTGTCTGTCCACCTGCTCTTCTTGAGTCTTCTCCTGCTCTCCAAATTTCAAAGCTATCCCAAGTAGTTCTTTCCCATATTCCTAAGAGTCCAAGTTTCTGCTCCATATACCGCGATGCTCCAAATGTAGCACATATGCACGTATATACTAGGTACATATTATTAACAAAAAGTAGATAAGTTTATTTTCGTATCAGGGAAAAATCTTTATTTACTTGAACTATAAATAAATATATACAAATACATATGAGGATATATATATATATATATATATATATATATACACTTCTACAGTAGCCCCATGGCTTCTTTGGTGCTGACTGACAGCTTTAAAAAGTTACCAGACAAAATTATGTATCCCTACGCCGAACCAGATGATCTGCAAAAACATGTGTTTAGCAGCTGTAACTTTTGACAGTCAAAATTTAGGGATATACCTAAATGTTTACTGTCAAAAGTCAGCTATGAGCTGTCAGTCAGCACCAAAGAAGCCATGGGGCTACTGTATATGCGGTTAAAGAGTGATAAGCTTGTTATGTTCTCTACTGTAAATTATTATAAAAACTACATAATATATTCCTTCGTTGATACTCTTCAGATAAATCTAAAACTGGTTTGTTCTAGCTTAATATGCAAAAGAATGTGTTCTGTCAATGTCACTTTTGATAGATGTGGCCAATTTAGGCCGATGTAATACAAATACATAATATGATATCGGTCAATGTCATTTATTTAACATTTAGTGCTTTATATCTTCCAAAAGCAAATATGTCGATAATCCTTAGTGGCTCCAAACAAAACGTGAAGTTTATAGTTTAGATAACATTATAAATATATTTGATAGGATTGAAGTTAGAGAAAAATCCAGGTAATAAGGCCCAGTTTACTTGGGAATGTCATCCCTTTATCGAGGTAATTAATCCAGTTAAAGATCTATTCATGTCCCCAAATTGTTATTATTTTGTCACCGTGAGGAAATTTGGTGGCACACACAGACTTTTGACACCCCTGGTTTTATTCCTCCTGCAAGTATAAGTTTACATAATAGTATGACCTAGTCAATATTGTACTTGGTCAACACAAGCAAGCCCTATGCTTCAGTTTCCATTGTTTCTACTTGGCAAACAATTTCCCAACACCAAACCTTTCCGCGGATCGTGCAGGATAGTAATCAAGTTTTGACGCACCTTCAAACAAGTTTTAACCATGTAATTACTTTTTTTTTATCCTGCTTCACCATCCGGCCAGGTTATACACAAATATATTAACAGAAGTCTTAAGGATGATAAAGGCTGAATTTAGAGTAAATTTACACTTATTTTTATTGAGAGAAAACGTGAAAGACCATTTAATAAAAACAACCTGAGTAGGCTGACCATGATTTGAAACGAACCTCCTCCTCACCGGCAATTCAAACTAAACGAGTTTCACATTCAGATCGCGTTCCCACCACTACGGGTACCATGAAAATATTCTTTCTAGTCGGTTCCAAAGTTTGATCACTTCAAGTTCTGGCTGAATTATTTCAGCTAGCGTTCTCATTTTCAAAAATTCCCTCACAAAATATTGTCTAAATTTATCTGGTATCTATTCCTTAAATATTCTTTTAACATGATTAGTTAAAATATTTGTTATACAGTGGGACCAATATACAGGTTATTTGGAAATTCATAGTCCAAACTGCACATGTAGTTTGTTTGGTCCAAAAGTAATACAAAATCCCTGTACACTTACATCTAGTAAACTATGCTAATACCATTAAATTGCGTCTAAAGCTTCGGCGTACAGCGCCGGGACAGCAAAACTGTTCTAACACGCGTGTACAACAGGTTGCATAGGAACTAGGCACGTGAAAGCACCCACCCCGACATCTTGGAACATGGCAGGAGAAAAGAGCATAGTTAATAGTAAACAACACACCAGTCCATCTAGAAATGCGACGTTCTGAGGGTCATCATTAACGGTCCTAAATCATAGAAAGTGCTTGCCATTATTACATGTGCAGTGCCACGCACCTAGCTCATATGCAACCTGATGTATACGCATGCTTGAACAGCTTTGCTCTCCCAACGCTATACGATGACACTTCTAACACAATTTAATGGTATTAGCATAGTTTGCTGGATGTAGGTGTGTAGGGATTTTGTATTACTTTTGGTTCAAACAAACTATATGTGCAGTTTGGGAAATGAATTTCCAAACACACTGTATATTGAACGTGCAAATAATTTGTCTTTCTTGTGCACAGAGTTTTAGTACCCATCTCGGCTGTACGCATTTAATCACGTCAAGGTGGTTGGAATGAGGAAGGTAGAATTGAGAGGGAATATATACATATTTGGGTGAAGGGGGAACGGAAAACCATATAGAAAAAAAACCCTCAGTACAAGCTCCTATGACTCAAACCCTAACATTCCCATCACTTAAAATCCCTCAGTACACGCTCCTATGACTCAAACCCAAACATTCCCATCACTTAAAATCCCTCAGTAAACGCTTCTATGACTCAAACCCTAACATTCCCATCACTTAAAAACCCTCAGTACACGCTCCTATGACTCAAACCCTAACATTCACCATCACTTAAAATCAAAACTAGATGAGGATGACTATTTATCCGCATGCTCACGGATGAAGGTAAGAAATAAACGATTTTTTATGGTAGTTATTTATTTATTTATCTAACGCCGCGTCTTACTACCTATTCAGATTATATGAATCTTTATAGCAGTTAAAGCCATTTTATTGTATTTTTATATTCATTAAGATTTAAAATAACTAACGTAGATTCTATAAACCAAGAAACGACTTTCAAAGAACCGAAATCGGTTCTGGTTAATAAATAAATAAACGGTGTAAAATATAAATCCCGGAGAACCAAACCGATTTTTTCCTGCTAATAACTCAGATTATTTAACTTTATTAACATTTTTGATTTCATCTTACTAATATAATAAATGCGAAAGTTTGTGTGTTTGGATGTGTGTTACTCAATCACGCCAAAACTGCTGAACGGATTCTAATGGAACTTTGTACGTTGGTAGAGAATGTCCTGGAATAACAAATAGGACTATTTTCAACCTTTGATTTTAAATAATAATAATAATAATAAATATATGATTATAATGTGATTGAAATGATGTTATTTGAGAATTTGTGTTTTAATATTTTATAGTAATTAGTGGGACGTAGTTTCATACTAATAAATAATAAATATGATGTGATTTTAGCTATGTAGTTCGAAAAAAAATATTATTTCATTTATTTATCTTACTAATTATGAAAGTAGAAATTTAAAAAAATAATTATAATTGATCACTTTAATAATATATATTTCTTTTATTACGAAATATTTAAAAGTGAAAATTAAAATATGGCAAAATTATTTACAGCTAGAACTGAGAAAAACGCATAGATATCTGAAAAAAAAAAGTTTGATTTATGACCAAAACAGTTTAGTTAAAAATTAAAAGATTGTTTTATCAATTATTGCGTGCGAAGCCGCGACGGCTAAAAGCTAGTATTATTATAAAAGACAGCCCCATTTATAACTACGATTTAATAATAGGCTCAAAAGCACATCACATCAAGATATTTAAATGGTATGTTCGTTGAAGATAATATAAACCTAGGTTTATAATTTTCATGATACAGTATGATAAGAGGCTGAATAATAAAGTTAAGAAAAATAAATATATCCATGTTGGTAGCCAAATAAAAGTTTGAATTATGATCCGTTGATGACGTAACTCCGAAGAATACATTAGGGTCTCTGAGAGCCTCGAGATTTTTTCTTTCTTTTTTGCTGTTAAGACCACACCTAGTCCTTTGAATTGATTTCACAGCCCTAGAACGACACTTCTCACTAAGTCTACTTTAATCGTTGCGATTCAATAAAACAAGTTCAACTGTGAACTTTTCTATTGAAACAATTGTCTTACGGTGGAGGGGGGGTTGAAACCTCCCTTCTCCCGATATAATGGCAACATTAACCATATATATCCTATATAAATATAATCGTGTATAGTCGTGTATGTTCAAAGGCATTTCAAAAAGTATGGATTGATCTTTATGAAGCCTGTTCTGATGTCAATATAGCTTAGGAAGTTTTAGAAATGCAACGCAGTAATTCTAAAGAATAATTTAAGACGCTCTATGAAACAGCATTAAGACTGGCCTCAGATGTTGGCGACGCTATCATAATGCCCAGATCAAATGTGCATCAGGTTCACAAAGAAAATGTTCCAGCGTCAGGTCCAGAGGAATACTACTGTAGGGCAATATTCATACCATTTTTAGACAATGTAACAGTGCAAATAAAGGAACGCTTCCGAAACTACAACTTGCCTCTCTCAAACATTCAAAAAGTGATTCCTAAATATCTTTCAGATGATAAAAGTGACCAAAACTTGTATTATCATTAGCACCTCGTCTTACTACTCGTTCGGGTTATACGCACTTACGCTGTGTAATGGTAGGGTGATTGTGAGATGAAATGGAGGACCTACAGTTTAACGTGGAATACCGAACCACGGTGGAGGCCTGGTACTCCCTACATTCACAAGTTGTGATTAATACACGTCTTTTAAGAGGTGAAGGAAGGGTTTCGTACCCAAAACTTGTAAGTAAGAATAGCTTTTTTAAAGAGAGCTCCTTCCACATCCTGACATATTCTTAGCGAAATTTCAACTCTAGAAGAAGAATTGGAGCAGTGTAAACCTAAAAGACAGGTCAAGCAATGCAATAGAATTATGTTTGTAACGTATTGAAATATTTTATCCAAATTTGAGGATACTTCTTCTAATACTGGCGACTCTCTTCATCTATACTGCTTCACCTGAAAGGTCATTTTCGACATTGAAAAGAGTGAAAAGCTACCTGTGCAACACCATGCTGATAATAAGATTTACTTTTTTTAATTGATGCAAAATGTAATGTTTTTGAGCCATCACATATGTAGACTACTATACCAAAATATTAAATATGAAATGTCAAGTCACAGTGTGTATGTTTAGTATAAATGTTGTTTTTCAAAAATTTATAAATAGTTTTTAGGTGGTATTTTGGAAAGGTACTTTACACTAAACATACCTCCTCCTCAACCTTTCAAAATAATTTTCATCTTGCGCCAATGATTGAAAACAATGGATTTTTTTTTTTCTGAAATACAAGATAAGATATACATTACACATATTATTTATCATGAATCGCTCTTCATTGTAAAGTTAAAAAACGTAAAAGGATTTTGTCATGTGCAGTTATCCGTTGGTGTATGCTGTGTATGGATGGAAACGCACTACAGGTCTCAAATTGCAAAAAATCTAGCACGAAACTTTTGTATTCGCTTTGTCTATTATTAGAATAGAACCTGATTTAAATTCACCTCTCCCCCGTTCATTATTTCTAGGCGAATAATTGTATTGTGAAGTGCCGTAAGTAAGAGAATCTTCAATATTATTATTAAAATAAGAGTTAGCAATATTTTTAAAACTATTAAAAAATATACAGATGGCTTAGGTAACATTCCTTCTCTATCTAAAAGATGTTATTCCTTTATTAGTGCTACCCACCTCGGTGGCGTAGTTGGCTAACATGCTTGTCGTGTTGAGCTCGACCGATAAGGACGGGGAGATCGAGGTTCGAATCTCGGTCGGGTGAACTGGGGGTGGTTTTTCCTAAATGGTTTTCCACTTTCCTCTCCACGCAAATGCGGGTTCACTCCCTCTAATTCAACCTTCCCAATTCCTAATCCATTAGGGTAATTAGTACTTAAAGTGTATAACCCGAACGGGTAGTAAGATGCGGTGCTAAATATTAATATTATTTATTAGTGCTGTTGTGTAAAGAGTGATATGGAGAAGAAATCTTATGCAAATTTGTAAAAAATAGAAAATTTACATACACATTTAAAAAAAATAATGTTCATTTTTATGACAAAACTTTAAATAGTATTTACAGCTCACATTGGTGTGCCCACGGACTAAATGTCAGGCTTATTCATACTGATTTATCCAGGGTTCGAATCCCAGCAGAATATACTTAGGGTGGCCTTCTTCCACGAAAATGTGGCTCTATTTCATCTAAGTTCTACCTGTATCTTTCTAACTCCGATAAGAGTGACTAAAATGCGTATATCTTGAACGCGTAGTAAAAAATGCTAAAAAAAGATAACATTTTCCAATAAATAATCTTTTCAGCACACGTTTAAAACCAAACGTTCGTGAGTCTCGTGTTTTTAAAATGCATTTTACAATTGTTTTAATTTTGCATTAAAATGGTTGTAACTGTTATAAAAAGTGTCTTTAAATAGGTAGATGCATATTTATCGATCTCAAAAAGTATGTAACTAATATATTAAATGATGGATTAAATATCTAAGTTATTATATTTGATAATTACGGTTATAGCCGCATCTAATTATCATATTAAGTAAATTAAAAATTACACCTGGACGTGGGAAGATTACCGAGTAGCAGATGGCTGCATTTTATGATAGCTCGTGATCTTAATTGACCAATCATATATAAGATAGCTAACGATTTATGCACATTTATCAAAGACTTTACCTTAAAATATGAGGGAAGAATGACCTTGGGCACGGAACGATTCCTTAAACAACTCGGTGATTAGAGCATCGGCGTAATAAGCTAAAGGTCCCGGGTTCAATTCCCGTGTACAGGTGTCATTTTTCAATTTAATGAATATAATAAAGTAAATGTCAAACTATATTCTGTTATTCATACAACTGGAACACGCTTTTCCAAAATATAAATTATTTTATAAAATTCTTATATTAGAGAAAGTCAAACAAACAAGTCGTTACAAAAGTCATCCAATATTTATTTGAGTTAGTCAAGTACGCATTGTATAAGACACGAGAAAATTTTACCAGCACTTTAAAACTTAACAAAACAAACTACCCATTAGAGATGAACGATTTTACTCTCCGAGGTACTGTGGAAAATATTGTAAATTTAATTTAATATAAATCATAACAGACACATGTATATACTGTTTCGTTCAATCCTCCATAAAGAAAATGGCACTTAGCTAATTTTTTAAATTATAGATAGAGACAATGAATTAGTTAACTATGAATAAAACATCTCAACCAGCGATATAAACGACTGAGACTTTCTTCAATACCTTTTGCCATTAGAAGTCTTTAGTCCAATATATCGTAAGGTTTAAATGATCATTTAATTATATTAGAACGAATGGATATATAACCATTTATTTATTTATTTATTTGGCAAAACCTTTTTTAGTAACGCTTATAAAGTTTGATTTTCAATTATTTTTTAATAAAACAATTTTTCGAAAACAGTCTTCAATAGTTTGTTGTTATTATTATTATTATTATTAGCACCGCATCTTACTACCCGTTCGGGTTATACGCACTTACGCTAATGTGTAATGGTAGGGTGATTGTGAGATGAAATGAAGTACCTACAGTTTAACGTGGGATCCGAACCACGGTGGAGGCCTGGCATTCCTCACATTCACAAGATGTCTTGTCAGAGGTGAAGGAAGGGTTTGGTAATCAAATAAATCTTTGCCGGGACTGAGGATTGAACCCCGGCCGCTAGCATAGAAATCTGACACCTTACCCCTAGATCGCCAGGTCACCGACAATAGTTTGTTCAAATTGCATATTTTTAGAGTGGTTTCAAATAATATTATTTATATTGCAGTACCAATTAATTGTATTATTAGTATTGCATTTAGCAAAGGGATTACTAATGATACTAATGAAATAATCTATTTGTTAACGGCGAGAATAATAATTTATAGTAAATGCACTAAAAATTAGCGTGAGAAGAGAAAGCGAAAAGAAAACATTTGAGAACCTACACTCAGTGCATTGGGCCTGGATTCCAAACCAAACTTCGTTGACGGTGAACAAACGCAATGCATGCTGGTCTAACCATTCTGCGACCGCTACGGATAATTGCCACTACCACACGGTTATCGCTCTAATATCACTCAATGTTTCCTTTTCTTTCCTAAAATTTGAGCCTACTGTCACAGTTTTGATTGATTATTCGATGAATTATTAACATCGAATGTCAAGGTTCTAAGAAATTAGGGTTTACACACGCCACTTTAGTAGGGTCCCTGTAACAGCGACCCATGGCATGCAAGTGGTAACCAAATCCTAAATAACACAGGGATGACAGAAAAATATAGCCTTCGCTTAATGTAATCATAGAGTATACCGAATAAATTATTTAACGTGCATTTCTAAACGTAGTGTTGAGTTAGCATATAAACTGACTCAAAAATTATTACATGTTTAGCACCAAATACTCTATAATAGTTTCTATAAGTTATTTAATTAAGACAAACCCAAACATAGATACAACATTACTTGTGGATCGTTTAGACTTTAAACGATGGCTTTCACTGTAAAATGTATTACAAACTTTTTATTGGGAAAAGTTCTATGGAATGAAACCTTACTCGACTTTCTAGTTAAAGATTTACTTGTCAAAGCCTATCAACTTTTCATGTTTAATGTTTAATTTTAATCAATACTTTTTTTTTATCCTTCACATCACGACGATAACTTTAAAACGACCCCTCTTCCGGCTCTCTATGTATTTGTAGCAACATTCCACTTAAGTAAGAATTGAATTATGATTTTTTCATAATTTTGACTACCGAAAATGAGTGTATTTGTATGTATATACACATATGTAAACATATCCTCTATATTATTTATGTTGTCAACATCCCTTTGTCTCAATTAATATAAAGCCTACAGCGATGAATAAAGTATCAGTGGTTAGTATTTTTTTTACAGACTTCTGACATAGCTTACTCAATTTACTTCACAACACATTGTTTGTTTAAAATTCAAGTTAAAAGAAAAATCTAACAATATTTTTGTATCACTCACCGAAAATAAACCTTCTTTGCTATTTTGTGTATACACTTCGCCGAGTATTTAATTACAACAACCCAACAAAAGAATAAATCTTTTTGGGGCGGGGGGAGGAGGAGGGGGGCGAAGGTTGAATATACGCAAGTTTTTCAAGGGTTTACTGGTATATATCTAAACATACAAATATGCAAACATAGATACATATATATCTGTAAAGCGGTGGGTCTGGAACATGATCAAACTCGGCCTCATGTGGGTAAATGAGGAACTACTTGAATAAATAAGTAGCAGCTCTGGTCTAGAAAACTGAGATTAACAGCCAGAGGGCTTTTTGTGCTGACCATTTGCCACTCTCTATCTTCAATTGTTGGCAATATAATCGCTATATATATAAATATTCATAGTGTAAGACTACAATCGAACTATACCGATCGAGCGGACATTGCCGTTAGAGGTTAATTTCTCGAAATGTGTCCAAGCCAGAGATTGCCTAGGCCGGTCTTAGGTCCGGCTAACAACTAGTCCGGTACAGGATGTAGTGAACTTGCTACTCACCTACGACAACCATGTCCCCGTGGTCGGATACAGTCTGGAAGGAAGGAGCCTCCGCAGACACCTCGCACCTGTACTTCCCAGTGCTGGACAGGTTGACAGACTTGAGCACCACCTGGCTCTCGGTGCAGTTGGACATCTGGGAACAAATTGAGTCTGTAGATTGTCCGGCTCGAGGGTCTTGCTCTCGATTCAACATGGGGACTGGGGATATTGTTCCCATTCATAGAATGGTACATCCATTATTTTCTTTATCCCCGCGTCTTACTACCCTTCCAGGCTACACATATGTACAGGATGATTCACTCTGATTAACACTTTAGACTGTATCCGAATAGTCTACTTCACGTGCCGTAGACCCTTGACGTTCACTTGATAGTTGCATTAACAATCACGTGATCAAGTGCACATCCGTCCGAATAGTCACTAAGTGTGGTAATGCGCCCCTCACACGCCCCCGAGTCCAAGGGCGACAGCAAGTTACCCTTTACACGCCGTCGATGCGGTGTTTGATCGGCAATTGTTTAATTTTTCGTCTGCTAGAGATAGAGCTTGTAGAGTAACGTGATCTTTGATAAAGTACGCTAAATAAGCCGGTTGTTTTGGATAATTAGGTTACTTTGTCACGTGCAGTGAAAATAAGTCACCACAAATCTGTAAGTGGCCTACGCTAATTTCGGCTGATAGATGGCGTTTAAAAAAGTTTCTAAGATCATTGGTAGGAAACAGCCCTGCGGACTCATGAGTGTGAAAAGGATGTTTTGCCGTTCGAATTGTCTGTTGCGGTCTTCGTTCTCAAGTGCGTGTAAAGTATAAAGTCATCAAATCTGTATCAAGTCAAGTGTACTTGACTATTCGGATACAGCCTTAATATGTGGAATATTAGATTAGCGTGGGTGGTGGGCACTTCCAACAACTTCTATGATATATTCCTACCGGTCATAGCCAAAGTTTTGTTTAAAATTATTCAAATGTGACTTTCCAATCAGGAGTTAATTTAAAAAAAAACAGGTGTTTGTCCCGAGCGAATCATCCTCTAATATAATAATAATTATTACTACTATTATTTTTAGCACCGCGTCTTATTACACGTTCGGGCTATACAAACTTACGCTAATGCATGAAATGGAGGACCTACAGTTTAACGTGGGATCCGAACCACGGTGGAGGCCTGGCATTCCTCACATTCACAAGTTGTGATTAAATACACGTCTTGTCAGAGGTGAAGGAAGGGTTTGGCAATCAGATGAATATGTGCCGGGACCGAGGATTGAACCCCGGACCCCCAGCACAGAAGCCTAACACCTTACTCCTAGACCACCAGGTAACCTGTATAATTACTCTAATTGGATATTGAAGAGGAAAGAATCACTTTAGAGGTCATCTACCCGCATTTGCATAGAAGGAGAGTAGGAAACTATTTAGGAAAACCACCCTCAGTATACCCGACGGGGATTAAAACCTCGATATTTACATCATCAAAAGGCCAGTCTAACATGAGAGTGGCGCCTTAGACCATTCGGCCACCGAAGTGAGTTGCCTGTTGTCTTGTAGCAGTGATTTTTCTAGGATAAAAAGAGATTAAGTACTAAATAATTTAAACCCTTGTAATAATGCTAAAAAAATAATGCGTACAAAATCTTTACTAATAATATTAAACTATATTCATTTTCAAAAAAGTCCTCAGGAAACAATAAAACACAAGCTAATATGAACTTGACCAGTACCAGCGTCAGTGGATGTGTAGACTAAGGCGTCAATGTAGTCTGGTATGTTTAGCCAGTCATAATGTTATTGGAGCTCGTATCCAAGTTGGGTTTACTAAGGATGATTTTACACTTTCACTCCATGCCAATGTGGGTACATTTCCTCTAAATTACACATTCCTAATTCATAGGTGTGGATATGTGAACTACCCGGACATGAAGTAAAACGTGATGCAGAGAAATACATCACCCCGACATTACAACCGCTAACCCAGCACTAGGAATTGCACTATCAAGTTTAAAAGAAGAGTCTTGTCCCCATTATTGCATTAATTTAATATAACTAAACCGATTCCTTCCAAACCTATAATCGACCTCTCTCTATCTCACGCCAAACACTCGTGAATCGACGATTACTTATTTATAGTTATGAAAAGGGGCATAGCGCTTGATAAAACAACGTTGAAACCGTTTATTAAAATGGGTTAATAATGTTCTAATTATATTATTTGTTCTCCTCGGTCAGAAATTTGTGAGTAAAAGATTTTGTTGTTACAGTTTTAAATTTCATTTTCACTAATTTCAGTTCTATTATTTAGATTTTTTTTATGTCAAAGTGTGAATAAGCGTAGGTGTTTGGAAATCAGGTTCAATAATACGTACTGATAGATAATAAACCCCTTCTTGTCTTACAGTTTCTCCCAAACCCGTTCCCTCAATTTAAATTTAAAATGTATTAAAAACTTTTTATTGGGAAAAGTTCTATGGAATGAGGTCTCATTTGACTTTCTAGTTAAAGGTTTACTTATAAAAGACTATCAACTTTCCACGGATTTTAACCCTTGGTAAGTGTTGTATTTGATAACGTTGCAAAAAAATTAGTGTGGTCAATTATTTTTCCTCCCCTTTCTTTTATTTAAGGGAAGAAAAGTAAAACGATACCACATCTGTCTTTCAACGTCCTTGTGTCATCTTTCAGTAACCGTATTTAAAGTTTTTAATTTGTTTTATCATTTTGAACACTTCTCTAATGCTTTAAGACCACTAAAAATGTTGACTTTTTATCTGCGTTTTATAATGTTTAAGGTTGGTTGAAATACTTCCTCTGTCGATTTTATTTATTAATGTCCTTTAACATCTAATTATTTAACTGGTTTCTAGTAACCTCAATTCACAAAATACGTTCCTTTCTAATATACATCTGTCTTTGTTATGTAGTTGTAACTCTATGATTAATATTTTAGTTCTGTTTACCTGAATTAATTTGAATGAATAAAAAATAATTTTGTTGAAATTAAATTAAATATTGTATATATATTATTTCGACACCTTAGCTCAGTTGGTAGCGTGTCTGCCTACTAAGCTAAGGGTCCCGGGTTCGATTCCCGACATGGTCGAAAATTTATCATTGATGAAAATATGGGTTTACCTTATCACTTTGATAAATTAATTGCCGGGGACTGGATGCTGTGCCTGTCCTAGTATTAAGTTAGCTTATAAGGTACATGAAGCTATGACAGGCCTAGCCAGCTGGTAGTGGAACATATATGGAATTAATAAAAAAAAAACTGACCCAGGCCACAGGATGGAAACAATAATGTATGTAAATTATACATTATATATATAATGTGTATCTGGGATCCCTCGTAGCCCAGTTTGTGGAAATATCAGCCAGTACTGATGTACCGTTTCCCAGAGGGTGCCTGAATGTAATAATGGCATATCTTTTCCGTGGAGGCTCTTTCCATGTCCAGACGAAATGAGGTGATGGTGATAGCGAGTGTGAGGGTGTGGAACCGGTGGAAACAACTATACCTAACTTATTGATGAAACAATTAGCCGAAGCTATTGTTAATACATTTTAGAGAGGATACTACCTCAAAGATATCATATTCTGAAAATTGAAAAATGACACCTGGACACGGGAATCGAACCCGGGACCTTCGGCTTAGTACGCCAATGCTCTTACCACTGAGCTTTCCAGGATTCGTCCCGTGCCCATGGCCATTCTTCACTCATAGTTTAAAGCAGAGTCTAAGATGGACGTGGAAGTCGTCAGCTTATAAATGCATTAACAATAGCTTCGGCTAATTGTTTCATCAATATATGCAATCCTGTACAATTATATATAATTGTCAATTGGCCGCAAAATTGCCAACTACCGAGTCGCTAATGGCTGCGTTGTCTGATGGCTGTGATCTAGATAATCACATGTTTATAAGCTGACGACTTCCACGTCCATCTTAGACTCTGCCCTAAACTATGAGTGAAGAATGACCATGGGCACGGGATGAATCCTGGATAGCTCAGTGGTAAGAGCATTGGCGTACTAAGCCGAAGGTCCCGGGTTCGATTCCCGTGTCCAGGTGTCATTTTTCAATTTTCAGAATATATACCTAACTTATGCCTAACTAACCAAACCCTAATGACCGTTGGAGTAATTACCCTCTCAGGAAAATTACCCATGGTACCAGCCAAGAATCGAACCTGGGATCTTTTAAGTTCGTAGCCAGATACACTGACAGCTAGCTACACCACGAGGTCGGTTTGTGTCTATATGATACCTAAAACACGGGAATTGAACCCGTCACATATGGTTCAGCGCATCAATCGTCTACAACTAAGCTATTCAGGAATGATCCCTGACTTTAAAGTTATTCTTCGCTCACCGTTTAATGCAGAATATCTTATGGACGTGTGGGTTCATCGACTACTTGAGCTTTCATTTAACCACAGCTACAAGCTCTACTCTGCCGTCCGTGGGATTCTAAACTGTACCCCACAGGGCTGTGATATACATAAAGGTCGAGATTAACCGTGGGTTCAGATAAAGCCGTCTCTGTGTGCATATTTAAATTAAATTAAATATACAGTAAGTGGAAAATTACTCTTGATAACGGAAATTTAACCCAGTACTCTGCCTTAAATTAATTGTTAGTGAAGAGAGACACTGAGCGCGAGACGATTACTAGATAGTTCAGACGTAACGTATTAGTGCTCAGAGTTAGGGGTCCCAGATTTGATTCCCGTGCATAGTTGTCATGTTATATATACTTTGAATTGAGAGATGACACCTGGGCATGGCAATCGAACCCGGGACGTTTGGTTTAGCACGCCAATGCTCTTACCACTGACATATCCAGGGGTCGTGCCGTGTCCATGTTCATTCTTCAGTCATATATATGCACCTATATATTATGTACTGTATGCATAATAATTATATATTTATGTATTTACATAATATTCATTAATAATATATAAATATGTATGTATAATATCCATATAAAAATTTATATATCAATATATATTATATATAGTATATATGTATACATATATAAAATACATATTATTTTTATCATATATTATATATAGGCTACATGGGGCCTATATATCATAAATAATATATACTATATAATATAATATTTTAGTTCATCCATAAAAACTGTGTAAAATCAATGATCTAGCCATTTAATGATGTAGGTATTTAATTCATTATTTTTAAATTGATTTAATTGAAATATGTACTCTTCATTTACGTTCTAAGGCAGCAAGATTGTCTTGCATTATTCCAATATGGAACAGTTTTGGGTAATGGTGTAATCCCTCATGTTAAAAGTGTACCTAAAGACTGCTTTATCGGTAATCAAAGCTAATGTACACTTTCATAAAATAATATTCTATTTTAGGGGTGGATGGGTAGTTTTTGTTCCAACCTCCTCTTGAATCCCAAGTGGCTACATCATTGTTTTTACGCAGATTTTTTTACAGATGATATCAAATATTTGATAACTAGGAAAACGATACGTATGGACTAAAGAGGCTTCTTGTTTACACCAACACGTTATCTATCTATCTATCTATCTATCTATCTATCTATCTATCTATCTATCTATATAAATATATGTGTATATATATATGTGTGTATATATATACATATATAAAAAAGGAAAAGTCCTGATTCACTGACTGACTCATCAACGCCCTACCCAAACCCTTGAGCCTAGAAAGCTGAAATTTCTCACAAAGGTTTCCTTTATGATATAGACAAGGAATAAGGCCAGATTGAATGTGGGGAATGCCAGGCCTCCACCGTGGTTCGGATTCCACGTTAAACTGTAGGTCCCCCATTTCATTTCATCTCACAATCACCCTACCATTTCACATTAGCGTAAGTGCGTATAACCCGAACGGGTAGTAAGACGCGGTGCTAAATAATAATAATAATAATAATAATAATAAAAATAATAATAAGGCCAATTTTTTTTTAAAATTCCCACGGGATAAGGAATAAGGAGGATTTATAATTATTATTTAGTTTCAAAGATATGAGCGAAGCCGTGGGCAAATGTTAGTACAACTACATAAACGAGATAACAAGTAACTATATACTCCCCCTTTGCCTCCATCACAGATATTGGAGCTTTATGAATAGGTATTTCCTTCCCACAATTAAATGCCGGTACACCATATGAAACGGAGGGAATTATTAAAATACTCATTAGTTTTATATAGCTGTGGAAATTGCCAATATATTTCCAAACGCTACAAAACCTGGCCTCGGGATACAAATGTTAAGTAGCTTTTACAACTTTTAAAATCACAGGTCTGCTTGTTTAGTAAAATCGATTACCGATATCAATCACCGATTTAGGTGACCCGGTGGTCTAATGGTAAGTTGTCAGACTTCTGTACTGGGTGTCCGGGATTCAATCCTCGGTCCCGGCACAGATTTATCTGATTACCAAACCTTTCCTTCACCTCTGACAAGGTTTGTATTAATCACAACATGTGAATGTGTGAAATGTCAGGCCACCACCGTGGTTCGGATCCCACGTTAAACTGTAGGTGCTCCATTTCATCTCACAATCACCCTACCATTACACATGAGTGTAAGGGCGTACAACCCGAACGGGTAGTATGACGCGGTGCTAATAATAATAATAATAATAATAATAATAATAATAACAGATTTTGAAATGTTCTGCTACTGACCCGCTTCGGTGACCGCGTGGTCTAACGAGCTTCTCTCGCCATCCGATTAGACTGCCGATGACAGGGATCTCGGTTGGGTGTACTAAGGGAGGTTTTTATAAAATGGATTTACACTCTCCCTCTACGCAAATGTGGGTACACTTACTATACATATAACCTTACTAATCCTTAAAACCAATAGCGCAATTAGTACATAAGCGTATAGCCCGAACGGGTAGTAAGACGCGGTGTTTAAAAAAATGCTAGTGCTTCGATTATTTACAACAATTAATTTCGATTACCTATTAATCATTAATATCTATTAACGACCGCCTTTGTGGTTTAGTGGTCAGAGTTCCAGGCTACAGATCCAATCCCCGGCACTTCCTAAATGTATCTGTTGAAGCAGTGGAGCTAGAACGGGGTCAACTCAACCTCGTGAGGACAAATGAGGAGCTACTTGAAGAAATAAGTAGCAGCACCGGTTTAGAAAACTGAGATTAACGGCTGGAAGGCACGTTGTGCTGACCACATGACACCCTATATCCACCAATGTTGGCACTATCATCGCTAGTAGTGGCGGCTGCACGGTCGGTTATAGCTCGCTTGAGGGACTACACAATGGAGCTCTTAACATCTATTAATAGCTAAAACAAAATTAACTGTGTGTTTGGTCTAAGATTATGTTGGAAATAAATTTGATAGCGAAGGATTTAATTTCAAACTCAAATTATATTGCAAACCTAGATGCACAAGCTAAATAAATTATTTATTCAATTGAATTCTACTAAATCCCAACTAGAAGTTTATTTTAATTCCACTAAAACACTTTGTTTTTGTGAATTTTCTCCTTTTAAAATAGCGACAGTTTAAAAAATAAAAGTTTAGCAAACATTTTGTCTTAAACATATGAGCGAAGAATGACCCTGGGTTACGGGACGATTCCTAGATAGCTCAGTGTTTATAGCATTGGCGTATTAAGCCAAAGGTCCTGGGTCCGATTCCCGTGTCCAGGTGTCGTTTTTAAATTTTTAGAACAAAACATTTTATAACTTAGAATGAAAAAGCAGTATTTAAGTTGCTTAGTCAGTTCAATAAGTCTTTTTATTGGAAAATAAGTAAGTCATATATATCTAAACTATATAATCATTGATTATCATTGATTGACATAGTTTCATAGAAGATTTTTAGTTCACTATCACAACACAACATAAATCAATCTTTTCGAAACTTGTAGTTCTATACATTTTTATTTGTTTAGCACAGTAGTTATAAGCATATGTGCTAATTACGTTATTAACTTAGAGGATGTGTACCCGCAATTGCGTTGAGAAAGAGAGTATAATTTAGGGAAAAAAAATCATTGGTACACCCAACCGGGATTCGAACCTGTAATTTAAAAGTGTATTCATTTTTACTTTATAGCAGAAGGAAATTATTTTAAACGCGAACATTTTCAACATCGGAATTTTGATGGATCTTGACTTTTTTTTATGTGGCCTCGATCTCAAAGCGATTCTTACAATTCTGTCCTTCCCAATGTCTGACGGTCTGTCTGTAACTGACTTCACAGACAAAATGGTTCAATGGATTTAATTCAAACCTGATATTCATATGTTATATTGTCATACCTCGAGGCAAAATTGCCATTTTTATCCTAGTCCTCAAATTAAGGGTACTTTATTGAAAACATTTTTTTTATAAATTGTTTTTTCTAAAATAGTTTTAACAATTTTATTTAAATGAATGTCTGAGGAGTGTTTTAAATTATATATAAAATTGAATACTGGTTTTTCAGATAAAAATGGTTTTATAGTAGTTTACTGATTACTTAGTTTTTAAACATTTGAATTTTTTTATTTTTTTCTAAAAAAAAGGGGTCTATATATATTTTGTTCAGAATTTGTATCTGAAAAAGTGTTTCATATGATTATAAAAACAGTATTATTTATTTATGAGTACAACTCACTAAGAAATAATTTACTAACCACTTATTTTCAAAGCTTTATTTCCAAACTCTATATTAAAAAAGTATGTACGATTTTGTCGTACCCCAATTTGCTAATTACAAATTTTTAACCCCTTTGGTTGACCATAAAAATTACACTATTCTCTTGAATATCTAAACTTAATTTTAAATGCGATTTTTATTTATTTATAGCTTGCTAAAACCCCTGTTGAGGTCCCCCAACTGAAAACCCCAAGCAGAGTATTTTCTAAAGCTTCCACTGGAATATTCAGCCGGGTAAATGGCGCAAACCGCTTGCTCAAATTCCCAGCCGGTATTCCAATAAAAAATCCCCCGTAGTTCCTACAGAGTTGGTTAGTGGGAGTATCCTTGTATTAATGCTCAGAATAAAGGATTTTTCTTAATTTTTTTTTATAAAAGCGGTAAATACCAATATTTATATGTTTGACACATTTAATAAAAAAATACATTTTGTTTGGTCGTGCTTGACTTTAGTTTGTGAGACCAAATGAAATAATCTCTTCCACCCCTACCCCTCAAATCCTACAATATAATTTTTCATCCTTTATTCAGACAAATTCTTATGCGTTTACTTAAATTTTACCAACCAAATTATGTACCATAAGATTAGATATAATAAATCGATAAATCAGTATGACTCGCAAAAAAAATGTAGGCCGATTGTTAAATAAATTATAGTAATTAGTTTTCATCATCGGCTAACGGCCTTGTGACGTTAACTCAGGGTTTTTATAGGGGAATTGCGATAACCAGGGAGGTTTTAAAATATATACAGAAGTATTATTTTTTCTTAACACTGACAAACGTAACTAAAATATTCATGACATGGCATGCTGACAAAAGTGTCATTTTAGTCTGGCCTGGTTTTCTGGTGACGGGGATGATCTAATTTATGTAAAATCTGGTGCATTTATGCTAAACTTTACCTCTCTTGTACACAGGTCATCAGTCGATATATAGGATGTAAAAGAAGACAGATAGTACGAATATTACTGTGTTATTTTTATTAATTAATAGCCCTTATAACATTTGTAATAAGTGATATTTGTTCTGTTAACCTCGTCTTACTAACCGTGTGGCCGATCAACATATTTATGCTACTGGGTTAAGGATGAGGAAGGCAGATTTTAGTAAAATTGTATTTGCACTACTTCGGAGGCACAGTGGACAAATATTTAGGGAGAAAAACACTAGTTCGGGATTCGAAACCCAATCTCTCGAATACCAGAAAACTAAAATAGGTAGGGCTTACGCCTTATACCGCGTTTACTCCGTCGTGGGTTGGATAGATTGTTAAATCGCACACAATTTAACGTATGCATAATATATGACATTTCATTTTGTGACCTTTGAACTGTCATATACCAACTAAAATGTTGGAATACAACACATAAATAACCTCATATAATTTTGAAATACATATTATGAAAATTACAAGAGATCTAGCTAATTTTTTTTTATCTCGCTCAGTCATCGATTTGATACCTGATTGATATACTACTTGATATAGTGAACTGTTTTAAACTCTCACACATTTTGTTTTTAATTTTTTTCATTATTATATTTTGGCAAAGTTTGTTTATTTTTACCAGAGACTCTGTCATTAAAGTTTCAGTTTATCTTTTTTCAGACATATTTTTGACACACTATAAGCCTTTTACACATTTTTTTTTCAACTTCATTAAATTATGTAATATATATATTTTTATTTTTAAATTTAAAACAAAATATTTATGTTTTACATAAAATTTTTGTCTATTAAAATTGTAATAGACAATAAAAAAACAACCAATAATCTATTATTATTATTATTATTATTATTATTATTATTATTATTATTATTATTATTATTATTATTATTATTATTAGCACCGCGTCTTACTACCCGTTCGGGTTATACGCACTTACGCTAATGTGTGATGGTAGGGTGATTGTGAGATGAAATGAAGGACCTACAGTTTAACGTGGAATCCGAACCACGGTGGAGGCCTGGAATTCCTCACATTCACAAGATGTCTTGTCAGAGGTGAAGGAAGGGTTTGGTAATCAGATAAATCTTTTCCGGGACCGAGGATTGAACCCCGGCCGTCAGCATAGAAGTCTGACACCTCACCCCTAGACCGCCAGGTCACCAGCCAATAATCAATTTTATAAATATATTCTATATATATTTTTGACCTTACTTTCAATATAAGAATGGTCGACAAATCTAGAAAGCTGTCTTTAAAGCCGAGGAAACCGGGTTTTATTTCAGGCACTATCGAGAAAAATATCACTGCTGAGATTTTGGCTTCCTCTTTCGCATTGATGAATTGCCGGCCAGGTGTACTGGGTGTTGTGTCTGTTCTATAGTTAGGCTTGTTTGTAAGTCGTGTGTTGACAAACATCAGAAAATGCACGTTAAATTATCCCAAGACAGAAATTGACTTATTAAACCTGGTTATTCCTTCTAATTTTTGGTTTGTCTTGTTTATTTAAGTAAATATTTATCATCGCGTATCCAGCTCTTAAGTCTACCCTAGTTTGCACATATTGCTTTTTCCTTGTGGGGGGTGCAATATGTCTCACAGCCAGCCACCCCTGCTGTAAGTTTGTCGAGAGGGATGAAAGGGAAAGGAGGGGGAGGGTTGGACGGCAATTATGGGGTCGGTGTGGCCGCGGTCAAATGAGTCAGTTGGGTAGTGCAGAAGGGTTGGTGGGGGAAGGGGATGGTTGAGGGAGTATATGGAGGAGGAGGAGGGGGGTTACACGCCATTCCCTTCACGTGGCACCCCCGTCTTTATGACCACCATTATCGCCACCGGAAATTATNCACATCCCTAGCACCGCACACATAGCTTCCGTGAGAGTTCCAGCACTTGAATTCAAATAGAATGGCGATGGTTACTGGTTCTGTTATATACGAGAGACCGTTTCGAAAAGTAAGTTAACAAGGTGGCCCGCGGAGTGGTATTTAGCTGGTTAATGTTTTCACAGCCACTTCTCTCTCGCCGTCTCCGGGACTGAGTGGACCGGGAGGCCGATATGTCCAGGGGAATCAGAAGACGCTTAACTTCGTTTTATTATATGTGGATTGTGTCCGTTCAACCGAACATATACTTCATTTGGGGCACCCTCCTATTGTTCTATAATAGAGTAAGATTAGTGATTTTAAAAAGATAAATAATGAAAACAGTGGATAAAATACTGTAAATTAAAAATTTAATTTTGTTAGCTTCTGACAAACATTTTAGTACATTTAAAAATAGTTATAAAACACATAAAACCTAAATGATCTTAAATAATAATAATATTGCTCGTCTGGGCTACATAAATTGTGGCCCAGTAGTGAAAATATCAACCAGTACTAATGTACCATTGCTCAACAGACGCCCGGATGTACTAATCGTACATCCTTTTCGTGGAGGATCTTTCCACGTCCCGATGAGATGAGGTGATGGTGATAGTATGAGGGTGTGGAACCAGTGGAAACTCTTAAACCTAACTTAAGCCTAACTAAACCAACCCTGATAACCGTTGGGGTGATTGCCCTTTCGGGAAAAAATACTCAAGGTACCAGCCGGGAACCAAGCTGGGGACCCCTAAGCTCGTAGCCAGGGGCGCTAACCACTACACCATGGGGATGGTCGATTAAATAATATTAATTACCCACATCGGCGAACACGTAATCTAATCTTCAAGATCGTCTAGTCTGGCTTACCAGTGAGGAGATATGGTTCGAATACTTGCAAGGTGCACTTGAATGAATTGTTTACTATTCATGAAAATGCGGGTATATTTCCTATACATTCTACCTTAATAATTCCAATTTAATTTACGGTAGTAAGCGTGAAGGAAAAATAAATGAAAGTACAATAATATAAATATTTAAGTGAACCTAACTATTCAATAGAGTTGAGTGTTAATTAATGTATTTGACTCTTAGCTGAGAGGACGTTTGCCTATACAATCGGGGGCAGTTCGTTTTTTCTCTCTACGATGTAGATTTTTATTTTCACTTCCGGTTAGTGAGTGTATATTTAAACATTTATTCTTATAAATATTAGATAGTTAAAGTCTTTTATAGCCTGTGCAAGCACTAAAACGTACTAATTGAAACAAATCAATTTATTTTGATCTATGATGCGCTTTGAATTGTGTTGACTCTAAGCTAGTAGGTGAAGGCGAAGAGGAGGGTTAAAATAGAGACTAGTCAGGGGGAAAATCATTCCGGTGTCAATCTACAAGAAAATAAATTTTTTGTCAAAAGTTGACAAATAGAATTTTGCTTACTCCGCGTTTTAAAACTCGTCAACTCTATCAAAATTTAATTACACCAATGAGGGTAGGAATGAGGAAGGTGGACTTAAAGGAAGTACACCCTCATTTGCTTGGAGAGATATTGGAATACCTGACCACCCCATCAACGGTAGATCAGACTAGACAAGCCCGACATTTATTTCGCGTACTCAGCGATAATGGTTTGAGATAAAATCAATTTCTTAAAATACTAGCTTACCTGCATTTAACCTTAAAGTTAAAAATATTATACTAATAACTGAACCCTTTTAATAAAATAATTTAAATGTATTAACTTGATTTCCTTTACTATATCTAGGTTATAATAATAATATTGCATGTCTGGGCTACATCAATCGTGGCCGAGTAGTGGAAAGATTTGCCAGTACTAATGATCCGTTGCCCAGGGGACGCCTGAGTGTACTAATAGTACATCCTTTCCTTGGAGGCTCTTTCCATGTCCCGATGAGATGAGTATGAGGGTGATAGTGAGTATGAGGGGGTGAAACCAGTGAAAACACAACCTAACTTAAGCTTAATTAACCAAACCCCGGTGACCATTGGGACAATTCCCCTTTCGGGGAAAATACGCAAGGTACCAGCCGGGAATCGAACCGGAGGCCTCTAGCCTTGAATACAGGTTTTGGACCACTATACCACGGGGCATTTGGCTCTGACTATGACTTATGACTTATGACTATGTCTATTGAAAAATGTTGTGGATGTTGCCAACTGTAACTAAAGTGTGTGTTTTTATAAATACATTATCTCAAATTGGCATTTGAGTACTTATTAGTTATATGCAGAGGCAGTTTTTTTTGTTACTGGTGATAAACGCGAATTGTTTTTCTGTAGCTTCAAAATCTATATTTACACGTTTCACAATGTTTATGAAGTGATCCAACATATTTTCAAATCACGAATTTTCGCGAAATTTTGCTATTCTCGCGAAATTTTATTATTCTCGCGATTAACGCGAAAAATTTAATATTTTTTTCACACTTTAATATTTCAATAGTCGGATTTGAAGTTTTAAAAACAATATTTAATGAATAAACATTCCTTCACAGCGTAAAATTTGCCGCCATTTTATTTTCACAGAAGTCACACAAGCCTTAAGAATGTGTCTGGATCATATATTTTGCGCATGCGTAGTTTTAAAACTGAAACAAGACTGGAAAGAAACGTGTTTTTCACCTCAAAGTTCTTTTTTTTTAAATTAACATATCCTGCGTTAATTTTAATACTCGCTGCCAGATATTTATTTAAGTTATTTTAGGTACTCAGCTTATTTTATATTTCACTTAAACCAAATAAAAATATCTCAAACAAGAGATTTCTACTACCATATGTCGCCACCCGCCATCTTGCCGTCTTGGAATGATTAAGTAAATAAAACACAATAGAATTACTACTCATAGACTGTACATCAAATTTTAAGCCAAAAAACACTTTGCTTGTTGCAATTACTAAGCAATGTTCAAGCATGTATATTCTAGAGGTAATAAGTATATAACTTTTTTGGTGCTACACATTTTTCATATGTTGGTATTAGATAGTTTTCTTTCGATATAGCCCGTCACTAGCTTCACTAATAAACCATTAAATTAGCGTGTTAATACTTGATTAGATCATGATTTGCATTTTTCACATTATCCAAAGTCGTGTGTAGTTAAGCAACTATTAATTTCACCATGGGGAGAACGATTGAAATTTTCAACACAAAACACCACCATTTTGAAAAATTAATGAGATTTTTTTAAAAAATATTCACCATAAAAACCTGCCTCTGGTTATATGAATATAGGTGACCTGGCGGTCTAGGGGTAAGGTGTCAGACTTCTGTGCTGGCGGCCGGGGTTCAATCCTTGGTACCGGGATAGATTTATCTGATTACCAAACCCTTCCTTCACCTCTGACAAGACATCTTGTGAATGTGGGGAATGCCAGGCCTCCACCGTGGTTCGGATTCCACGTTAAACTGTAGGTGCTCCATTTCAACTCGCAATCACCCTACCATTACACATTAGCATAATTGCGTATAACCTTAACGGGTAGTAAGGCGCGGTGCTAATAATAATAATATATGAATATATATATAATAATATATGAATATATATATATATATATAATAATAATATATGAATATATATATATAATAATAATATATGAATATATATATATATATATATGTATATATCTTAGAAGTGATGTATTGACTGTGTACTCAACCGTTTAACAAGCACATTAATAGCTTAATATAAGTGGAATATGATGTATTGTAATTAATAAATATATTAAAGGTATTTAATAATTGGAATTTAAATGGAAACCTATTGAGAAAATAGCATCTTTGCATCCTCTCGTTATTGAAGACATGTCTCCCGAGACAGACACATTATTCATGCGGGCAGCTATTCCGGTCAAAAGGTCTTGTTAATGCCGTCTAGTCCACCCCCTTTCAAACCACCCTTACGTCTCGCACTTTACGAGGAAGCAGGTAATGTATGAACAGAACACCTGCTTTGGTGTCAGAAGTGGGATTCTGAGGCAAACGGCACCGGAAATTGAAACTCTAAGGAGGGTCTTGAGCGCACGAATAATGCGCTCTAGAAACACGTCACTTACAAACAACGAACTGCGGAAATCGAGGAGCGGAACCTAGCGTCTTTAGTTTCTATTTCCGGTTATAATAGTCTATTAATTATTATACGCCTCTTCTGTGTTTGTCATTAATCGAACCGCGGTACGTAACTTTAGAAGAGCGTTGTTCTTGGTTCAAGATAACGTTGCTAATTTTATTTGTTATACTATATTGTAATTGTATAAAATATAAACCTCTACTTTTATTAATTTAACTAAAACTATCAATTTCTAAGTTACAAAATTTCATAGATATGTGTTGATAGAATTTCTATAAAATACTATAAAAGTGAACAAACGATTTTTGATCTTCCAAAGAGAAATTTTAATATTAAATATTTTATTACAATAGCAAAATAAACAATTATTAATTACAGTATAGGATTATGCGCAATTAATTTTAATTGGGTAGCAGACATTCAAATCCTTGAGTTCAGATATTCAAGATTTAAGGTGAGGAGAAAATATTGGATTAGAGATTTAAAAAAAAAATCTGATCGGGATTTGTTTAAGGTCTCTGTGTGGCCTAGCCCAACACATGTATAAGAAAAACTTAACAACCAGGCCCAAGAGCATAAATTTACCATTCTACTGGATGTATGAATATTATAATTAATTGTTAACATTAATTATTTATTTTTGTTTTCTGTAAATCTCTTATGTTTACAGGTTTTATTTCTTAGATTTCGATTTGGATTTGAAATTTAGGATTTGTGGGTAAAATGAATTTTTGGATTCGTGTGATTCGACCAATCTTTAATTTTAATATCTGGATTGTTTCAGTTAGGTATTTAAGTTTGAAAAAACAAACAATCACGCTTAAATTAATAACGAACAACTTTTTACAATATTATCCGTCAACCTTTTAACATATGTGTTTGTACTCACATCCACGGTGACTCCTGGCAGTGGGAATAATTGTCCTGGGGGTGAGTCCCGGGGAACGTATCTGTAGAACTCGTTCCCGTCCTTGTACCACTTGACAGAGTAGAGCGCCTCCCCCTCAAGGTCGAAGTGGCACTCTAACCTCGCGTCCTGTTCTCTTACGGCATGGAGCGGGATGCGAACCTCGACCAGCCGCAAGCAGTGAGCGTCTGCGGAAGAAAAAAAAACACCTCGACTGTAACAGGAAACAGAACAAGGAGAGTTTACACAATCACGCTGGATTTATAAAATAGATTTTTAAATGTTTTGAAACGTGAAACAAGGAATCGAATACAGGTTTCGTGAATAAGACCAATTTATTACAAGGTTTATTTATAATTTTTGTTTGAGACTAGTTTACATTCAATTACACTAATGGGGTAGGTATAAGTAGGTTTAGATTTAGAGAAAAATATACAACTGTTTTTATGGACATGTAGAGAAAAACCCTTTAAAAAATACTAAGTACACCCAGTCGGTATTCGAACCCTATCACCGGTACACTAGATTATACGAGCTTTACATTTGGTCTGCGTGGGATGATCAGTTTTGAGAAATACAGGTGTCACCAACATAACAAGTCTTCACGACTCAAATTACTCCAAATGTAACGCCACAAAGTTTTTAAACAAATATTAATGTAGTCTCCTGTAGAAAGCTAAAAAACAATATTTTTTTAAAGAGGTATTTCTTACACAATGAAGATGTTAAAAGTCAAACATAAAATCTATTTACTTTTTCTTAAGCTCGAAAAAATATCATACAGAATTTAGGATTCTGGTTTGAAGACACCTTTAGAAAGTACAAACACAACTTTTTACGGTCATCATTGGTATTATTTTACTATAATACTAATATTATTTCATTGTTCTATTATTTAAACACGGTGTTTTACTACCCATTCATGTTATACGCTTATACACTAATTACGCTAATGGGTTATGGATGAGAAAGATTGAAATTATAGGAAGTGTAACCACATTTGTGTGGAGAAAGAGAATGGGAAACCATTTAGGAGAAACCACGCTTAATACACCCGACCGGGAATTAACTACGATCTCCTATCATTGGCAGTCTAGTCTATTGCGAGCGAAGCACCACATGGCCACCAAAGTGACAACTACATGTCACATGTCCTGACGTACAAAACTATGAAAATCATTTTTATAAATATTGTAACTATAAAAAATGTTTCTGCCCATCTAAATCTGACTGTATTTTATAGTTTATTAAAAAATTATCTACATAAATATGATATTGTGGGGAGCACGTTTAGAAAGTAATAATTTTATATGATTTTAATTCCTCATTTATTTTAATTCTTCTGTGTCATGCTCTAATCGAAACTAACGATTTATTGCTTGACTTTAACTTGTTTGTCTATTACTTAGCATTTGTGTAAATTTTCTTTGCCTTTTTTACTGTTAATTAAAAAGACTATTTTAAATAAATAATTGTAGATAACGTGTTCTTTCAAACTATGTGCTGTGTACTAATATTGCATGGTACAGTTTAATTTGTTTTTGAAATAAGTACTGAAGTCCGTACAATCCTCTAGATATTTATTTAGATTTATTTTTATTTAAAAGACGTGTACACGGTGAAAATTTTAAGGGTTGCGTTTACTTCATTGTGTTTTTTTTAAAAGAAGTTTTTTTTTACAAAATAAATAAAGCAGAAACTTAAAGGTAGAACATGTGAGTTGGGAGTGAATTGAAAAAAAGAAGTTTAGGAAGCACAAACAAAGAGAGAGAAAGAGAAAAAAAAAGAATACAAGCAAATGATGAATAATGTAAGAAGTTGGAAAATGTAAGTTTTTAAGAAAGGTTGTCAGAGGGTTGGGGGTAGTACGGAGCTTACAAGGGATGAAGTTAGGTAGAAACTCGAGCATTGGGGTCACTTGTCACCGCAGCATATTTCATTAAAAGATTTAATAACAAAAACATTATACCATTTTATACTTTTGAATATTTCCAAAAATGTAATTACATATTTCAAACATAAATTATTATTAGTTTATAAAAAAAAAGTTTTCAGTGATAATAATTATGTGTTAGAAATGCCATTTGTACTGAAAAAATATATTTTAAGATTTTACAAATAATGGAGTATTCACGAATTCATGTGCACGTGATTAAAAAAAAATGTGTCAGCACACCGTCTATTTGTATTTTTGTATTATTTTGTGTGTACTTTTATATTGCCTCATTCGACAATAATATATATTATATTAAAATTATATGTTTGTAAATATTTTAAAAACTTATTAAGGTTTTTTAATATGAGAGTAAAATATTAAAACTTAAGGCATTTTACCAAAGGATTTACTGTATAAAAAAGCAGAATGTTTGAAAACAATTCTAATTATTCTGTTTAGATTTTAATAAGGTAAAATGTAGTAATGACAGTTCACCTGCTTCGGTGGATGCATGGTCTAAGGCATCACTCTCGTGTTAGACTAGCCCACCCTTGACGGGCAGTTCGGGGTTTAAATTTCGGTCAGGTGTACTGAGGGTGATTTTTCCCTAATTGATTTGCCACTCTCCCTTCACGCAAATGTGGATACATCTCCTCTAAATTCAACATTTCTTATCTCTGACCCGTAACATGAGCAGGTAGTCAGATGTGGTGCTAAAAAGAGTAATGACAGGTCAGCTGTACCCGATAATAGTGAAATAGGAGACAGAGGATTTTTTTTATAAACATTGTATTTACTCGTATATGGCTAGTAACAAATATTAAGATTATATATCTATTCTATTTCAACACATGTGTTTCTTATTAACTTTAGGAATATAAAAGCATACAAATAAATTAGAATGGTACGGTAAGACTAGTTAAAAGTAAATTAACCTCAAACTTAAAAAAAAAATTGTTTTTTATTTAACTTAAATAATTTATGAGAAAATATATTATTAATAATAATATTTAGCACCGCGTCTTACAACCCGTTCGGGTTATACACTTTAAGTACTAATTACCCTAATGGATTAGGAATAGGAAGGTTGAATTAGAGGAAGTGAACCCGCATTTGCGTGGAGATAAAGTGGAAAACCATTTAGGAAAAACCACCCCCAGTTCACCCGACTGAGATTCGAAGCTCGATCTCCCAGTCATCAGCAGTCGAGCTCAACACGACAAGCGCGTTAGCCAACTACGCCACCGAGGTGGGGCAAAATATTAATAAATACCTAGTAAACAGTTCAGATTTTGAGATGTTTATTATTTAATAATTTAATCCCACAGTTTATAAAAATAATATATGGTTCAGTTTTTTTTTATCGTATGAAAACACGCACGGTTCCAGTGTCTAGAAAGGTTGTGATTATTCTCTTCAAATTTTATTTTAATAAATGTACTGCACATATCATGGAAAGATAGCTTGAGGATTTGAAAGCACACACATTAAATATTAAGAGAAATTTCCTAAAACAAAATACTCTAAAATCTTATATACTCGAAAGTGGCACGAATCATATTTATTCTATTTTATTTCCCTCATTTTTGAAAGGAGAGCAAAACATCGAAATATTATACGACGGCACTTTGGAAAATTTACTTCCCTCTCAGGAATTAAAACCCTAAAGATTTTGACCAGGTCAAGTGTATATTTTCAAACAAATCTTAACGGATTATCTGAACCTAAATATAATACTTAATGTATAACAACATAGCTGGTGTGTGAAGGCTACTTTTTAAATTCGAAGCTTGAAACATTCGTAGCAAAGTTGGAGCTTTTGTTACTGTTACAAAACACTACTCTCAATTTTTAAACTATCTATTAAGCTAATCCAGGTGTAGAGAAAACCAAAATACACGATAAAGTTTATGCCAACATATCTGATTTAATGTTTACACACGCTGTAGATGGTATTTAATCACCAGTTATTGACAAAAAAAAAGTGTTTAGAAGCTGTTATAATAATAATAATAATAATATCATCTTCTAAGCCCTATCACTAAGTAGTGATCAAATGTCATATGCAATTTATTAATATTATTACTAATAATTTTATATAATATGATATAATATAATAATTATTATGTACGATAATATAATAACAATATTAATACTTATTATTACATGTTTAAATTATTGAATATACTATGTTTATTAATTTTAGTGAGATGTTTCAATTCTGTTCATAATATATATAAGGTTTACTCGTCCTTAGAAATGTTTAAAAATGCAAAGGTCATTTGGTGTGTTGAAGTCGAAGTGAAGGATAGTTGGCCTTCAGCTTCGACACTTAGATAATTTGACCTTCCTTAAATAATACAATATTTAAGAGCTGAAATATTTCAAACATCAACACTATCACGTGAATAATACTCTATTGTGTTTGTTATTTCTTTGAACTCATGTTCCTTAAACTTAAAAACAGCATTCCCTTCTTTCTAATATGTAAAAATATAAATATTTATATGAAAATGTTTGTATTTCTACACAAACGAATAAGTCACAAAATCTATATATTTATATATGCTGGGAAATGTATAAAAACATATCATGGATTAACAAGCGAAAAAAAAGTTACTTGTGCATCGAAAGGAATAATACAGTTAGCTCATTACACTGCTGCCACTGGACAGGGAGATCGTGGTTCCCTCTTGATCCCCAATACACAAGACATAAGTTATTGTACAGGAGATTTCACAAAATCTTGATCACCTTGATTGCTCACAAGAAATAACCAGATATTGTTCATACGGCATGTATGATTGCATACAATATTTAAGAATATGGTGAGATATTTAACCTTTTGTGGTTAAATAAGCATTGATTAATAATAATAATAATAATAATAATATTTAGCACCGCGTCTTACTACCCGTTCGGTTTATACGCTTTAAGTACTAATAACGCTAATGTATTAGGAATTTGGAAGGTTGTATTAGAGGAAGTGGACCCGCATTTGCGTGCAGGGAGAGTGAAAAACCATTTAGGAAAAAACGCCCCCAGTTCACCCGACCGAGATTCGAACCTCGATCTCCCCGTCCTCAGCAGTCGAGCTTCAACATGACAAGCGCGTTAGCCAACTACGCCATCGATGCGGGTCATTGATTATTAAAATAAATAATATTTACTGTACATATTTACGTAACCATACGCGAAGGCTATGAAAATGTACTAAAAGTTATTTTATTATTTTATTTTTGAACAATCTTAAACCTATATATCTAGGATTAGATTCCATGTGTTTTTAAATTATATGATATTAAACTATTTACTTTAATCAATTTTATTAAATTAAGCGTATAGTATAAAGGGTATTTATATTTGCAATTTAAAAATATTTGATTTAGCACAATTTACAGAGTCCATAAGTTCCACATCCTTAGATTACTTAAAACCGATATGATTCTTAGAAATGGCATTTGGGTCCACACAGTCCGTATCCGTAATCACGTGACCATGCCAACCAATGATACATTTGGGAACAACGTCCAATTAAATTCTAAAAAAAAAAAAAAATTTCTAGAGCTAAGCCCAAGCAAACGTCATCTGTGAAGCAGACGAGATCACAGCTGAACAATAATAATTATTAATACAAGTAGGCCTATCTATCTACACACCATATTTTGATAAAATGTCCGGGATAGGCTACACTTGAAAGGTAAGTTAAGTGCAGTCACAAATAATATGTGGTGACCTGGTGGTCTAGGGGTAAGGTGTCAGACTTCTGTGCTGGCGGCCGGGGTTCAATCCTCGGTCCCGGCATGGATTTATCTGATTACCAAACCCTTCCTTCACCTCTGACAAGACATCTTGTGAATGTGGGGAATGCCAGGCCTCCACCGTGGTTCGGATTCCACGTTAAACTGTAGGTCCTCCATTTCATCTCACAATCACCCTACCATTACACATTAGCGTAAGTGCGTACAACCCGAACGGGTAGTAAGACGCGGTGCTAATAATAATAAAAATAATAATAAACAATATGTTTAAAACCTGAGCTAGTTAGCGTAATTGATATGATGATGTAATTGGTGCTTTCATTTCGATGCGCGCGCACGTTTACTTTGCTGTAATTGGTAGTCCTTAGAAAGTTAAAGTTGAGTCACCATTTGCGAAGTGATAAGGGCTGGGAAAATTAAGGATAAGAATTCTGTAGACAGTGCAATCTGTTAGCGTGGAGTTTATCTATTACGGAGTACTACGCACCTAACAAATATGGATTCTATAGATGTGGCTTTAGGGTGTCATCTACTCTTATTTCCTACGATAAACGATATATTGACTACAATGAACTGTGCAAAACACATCTTACACAATTTTTAGTGTTTGCGTGGAAGAATCTGATGGCCAAAACATCTTATACAATAAATTGTGTTTTGAGTACAGGGATTTAAGTAAATTTAACTGTTGCCAACTAAAGCCTCGGATTAGGTATCATTCTGAGAGAAGTCTTCAACAGGGGCAGCGAAACATGAAACGCAATTTACTAAAAGAATTAACACAAAATACAGAAGGGTGGAATAAAGATAGTAAGCTATGGAAGCTATATATTGTAATATTAGATATGAAGAGGTTATTCAATTATTTTTACATGTCTTTTTTTAAAGAAAATATTCCAACAAAAGATATTAGCAAGAAATACAAATTATAACGTAAAGTAGAAATAAAAATAATATCTATATATCTAAAAACTAAAGTATTTTAATCTATGGGTAATTTCTGATTTTATTTTCACTGCCTCTTACTACCAGTTTGGGGGGTTATCTGCATTTAGTTACGGTAGTGGTATACTGACTAGAACAATAGAATTTGAGGCAAACCACTCTCATTATCGGGGAGGTAGATTGGTAGAAAATGTAGGAAACAAATTCTCACTGTAAATTCAGTTTGGACTCGAATCCCAACCTCCACACCATCGTTGAATCAAACTAGACAAGCTTGACGTTCAGTCCACGTACCCATCGATGTGGTTAATTTCGAATGCACTAGTTGGTATCGAGAGCCTTCATAATTATTAATAATATAATGTACATATTTAAAATTAATTCAATTTTTTGTTTAAGTAGTCATACAAAAAAAAACTACATAACTATTCACAGTAAATTGTCTACCAAGTTGAAAAGAACAAGGGTAAAGAAGGTTAAAAAATAATTTATTAATTCCCTTCTCCCTCTCACGTCCTGTCAGGATTAGAACCCCGGACTTTCCATCATCGACTATATCAGTTTGACATCCATCCCGCGTGCCCACCTGTGCGGAAATATTTTCTAATTGACGTTACTATAATTTTTAACATCGAGAATTTATAAATTAAAATGTAATAATTCACTATATTTTTTTTATAAAAGGAATAATTAAGTAGTAACAGCCGCCGTTTCTCATTCGCTGCACTCTCCCGAGGGAGATTATTGCTGTAGGCCGGGGCAAGTTAGGGCTCATCAATTCTATCTCGGCTCTCCTCTTGCCCTTCTGTCAGTTCGTCCGCCACGCCGCTAGATGTCAGCACCAGATGTCTCGCGGAGCAACAATGGAGCCAGCGAAGCTGAAAACGCGATTAACACGGGCACACCTGTTCAGAGAGCGTTCACGCGCTCCCTCACAAATACGAGACTGCTTCCCCCTCCCCCCCCCCCCCCCTTCACCCCTCCAACTGTTGTTTTATTCCGCTCTTCACTTGGATGATGTTTTTTTTTTATAACTTTAGTTGTGTGTCTAGAATATATTTAAAGAAATAAGAAAAGCAGAAATTGAGTTTGTGTGGACTTGGAATTTGTTTTACAGGACTCTCCTTTCGTTTTTTTAAAGGATTTTATTTAAAAAATATATTCTACGATGTTTAGCAACCTTCTCATTATATAAATGTAAAAATTAATGAATGCATTTTATAAACTAGTTTGTTTCTTGTTATATCCGTTTATTTAAAACACGTTTATAACTTAATATCGTATATTCGCGTCAGTTGGCACATGGACTTGACATCACATCAATCAAACTGACTAGTGACCTGAAGGTCAGGCTCGAATCCTGTCTGGATATGCCGAGGGCAGTGTTTCTGAAATTAATTTAATTTATTTGAGGTATTTAACGTATACTTTATAAATTGGTTGATTATATCCACACACGACTTACAAACTAACTTAAATTTATAACAGACACAACCCGCCTCGGTGGCGTAGTTGGCTAACGCGCTTGTCGTGTTGAGCTCGACCGCTGAGGACGGGGAGATTGAGGTTCGAATCTCGGTCGGGTGAACTGGGGGTGGTTTTTCCTAAATGGTTTTCCACTCTCCCTTAACGCAAATGCGGGTTCACTTCCTCTAATTAAACCTCCCCAATTCCTAATCCAGTAATAGAGTAATTAGTACTTAAAGCGTATAAAGCGAACGGGTAGTAAGACGCGGTGCTAAATATTATTATTATTATTATTATTATTATTATAACAGACACAACACCCAACCCCAAACAGAAAATTAATCACTACGAAAAAGAAAAAACCACATTTCACCAATGGTACTTTTATTGCCATGCCAGGAATTGAACCCAGCACTCTTAACTAAGTAGACAGGCATGCTAATGAGTATGCTAAGGTGTCGGTTTGTTTCTCAAATGAAGCCCAACTTTCTTGTCAGGCTTGTTACCTTCTCATATGTAACCATTACACCCAGTATTATCGCTGGAGGAACTGCAGATCTGTCTTAGTTAACTGTTGCCAAATCTCTTCGCTTTCAGTTAAGCTAGGAGGTAGTGTGGTGGGGTAAGAAGGAGCTACTGGCAACCTCGACTAACCAGCGTTTTGAAACTTGTCTTGTATTTGAGGTAAGATCAACCACACAAAAACGAGAAAATGACAACGCTCTTTCCCAATCAGCACCACCGAGCAATCGAGATATACAAAAATTTAAAGATAACCCTCCAGTTTAATTTCTCCTCAGGATGTTAATATTAGAAGAAGAAAAATTTAATGATCTGCAATAAAGTAGAAAAATAAATACCAGTTATCATTTCTTTACTCATTTACAGCGCTTGGTGGTTGAATTATAAAGTGTCATTAGCATCGTAGTTCACCGGTCAGGTATGGCATTACTTGAATATTATAATCAAAGCATTTACGAAAACATCTTGTCCTGGCATTAAATGAACTGAAAAAATAAAATAAAAATATTGTTACCTTTCGTAATCAGCATTGATCCGCAACGAACGAATTTACGCCTATACAACTAAATTTAAAAATAAGTATTAAAAAAAATACACATTTCTGATCCGATCCCGCTGCTTTCATGTGAAGAATGCATAAAACTGCACTTTTATAGCATCTATGATACGAGTATAATCGTGGAACTACACCCCAATAAATCGTCAGTGGTTTCAACTTAAAATGCACGACTATTATTATGCGTTAGAAATAATAATTATAGTTATTTCAATTAAATTCCCTTTGGGAATTGGCGGTTAAAAGTCTTCAGGGACCGATAACACATCAACGCTATTAATTTACATTAAAATTTGCAAAGTAAATTGAATGGATAATTAATTAAAGTGCAATACAATACATAATTAATTATTACCATTAGTGTTATGTTTGTGACAAACACGTTCCAACAATTTGCATTAATATTACAAAATAAATAAAATCATAAAACGTTTTGGTTTTAATTGCAACCACTTGGGCTATGGCATATAACTATAGTAATGTGGTAGCGATAGGAAAGTTATAATTCAGAGGAAATGTACCCGAAATTACGCGGAGAGGGACTTGAAGGCTATTAAGTAAAAATCACCCTCAATTTACCTGGCGTGGATTTGAGCTACCTTCCAACATTCTAGTCACCGATCATAAATATTCTACGACTTTTTTTGTTGTATTTTATAGTTTTGCTAAATTTCAAGAGAGTATCTTCTCTAGGAGTGTTTTAGATTTTTGTCAAATTTGAAGATATATCTCTGCCTCTTCAGTGGACAGATTTGTTTATAAATTTTTCTCGGAAACCTCTTAGATTTTTGAAGATTGACGAAGACCCAAACAGTATTCATTTATCGACTAGCATCACTTTAATAGTTCTAGTTGAGAAATCGCAAATAATAAAAGTTTCTAATGACCACGCAGTTGACACAAACTCAAACTTGATCTTAAAAAAAAAGTGATAAACCCAAATCTTCAATAATCGGCGTAAATATCACGTGACCGTATCATATTACATTTCAAAGAGTTACCTTAGGTAGATTTCGTCTTTCTTCTTTATTTCTTTCTATCTTCTGCTAAGGTTTCTTTCAACTTCTAAACAATAATTCCTGGCAGTAAAAAGCGGACGAATGAAGAAGCGTCGTGAGAAAATAGAAGAGTATCAAGGGAGTAGAATGGTAAAAGAGGTTGCAAAGAAACGACATCATCATAAAGATCAATGGGACGTATCTGATTTCTGGAGACTAATGGCGGACATAAAGGAAGCCGCTTTACATGAGCGTCTCCGCTGTATCCAACCCCTTAAATGGCCTTGAATATATTACAGTTTCCTTCCCTACCATCATCTAATTGCGCTCTTTAAAAAAAGATACAAGAGAGAAAGTACCTAAAAATGTATGCGCATTTTCTTTTATTGCTTGCCGCAACGATACTAGAATAGAGAAGTTCGTAGGATTCAATGTTTCTATATCATACGACTTTAACGTAAATGACTTTTTGTAAAAGTTATTTTATTTCAAGAATATTATTTTTTCTAGGTTTTGGCATCGGTCTTGCCACGATAAATCTTTAACTCCTGTTACTTTTTTGTTGTTGTTTGGTTTTAAACATTTGGGGTCCACACTACTTTAAGAGTTAAGTACTGTTTAAACTTTTTTTTTACAGCCTAAGCGTGATTTTTTGAGTGTTGACAGTGCTGTAATAATACTTTACATAGACGACATATTATACTACCACCTATCATTCCAAATTTTTACAAACAAATACTAAAAAAAAATGTATGACAATTAAAATATAGAGTGTTTGGAAACTCACAGCTCAAACTGCGCCTTTAGCTTGTTTTGACCAAAAGTAATACAAAATCCCTGTACATTCACATCCGGAAAACTATGCTCATACCATTAAATGGCGTTCAAAGTTTTGCCGTACACTGCCGGGAGAGCAAAGCTGTTCCAAAAAGCGGGTACAACGGGTTGCATAGTATTTAGGCGCGGGGCACTACACACCTCGATATCTTGGAGTACGACACCAGAACATACCACAATTAATAGTAAACAGCACAACAGTCCATCTAGAAATGGGAATACGTTCTGAGGGTCACCATTAACGGTCCTACATCACAGAAAGTGCTTGCCATTATTACATATGTAGTGCCACGCACCTAACTCTTATGCAACCTGATGTACACGCATGCTTAAACAGCTTTGCTCTCCCGCTTTTGTATGCCAACATATTGATCACAATTTAATGGTATTAGCATAGTTTTCCGGATGTAAGTGTACATGGATTTTGTATTACTTTTGGTCAAAACAAGCTCTATGAGCAGTTTGGACTGTGAGTTTCCAAACAGCCTGTATAGGCCTACATAATGTATATAACATAATTTATTTAGCCTAAAATAATTTACTTTCTAATATGTTAAATTTTGGTAATCATTAAAATTTTCTCCCTCGAGATTTTGATAAATCTTTGCATCTTATGTCTCGAACTAAAAAAAAAAAATGTATGTTACAATTCTACCTGTACTCATGTTTGTCTCTCTATTGGGCTGAAGCCGAAACAGTTTGATGAAAATATCTCAAACCTTATAGATGTTATTTGGCCATAGACCACCGGTCTCCAACCTTTTAAAGGTCCAAAAGCCAAAGTTTCTGTCTCTTGTTGGCTCGTGAGCCGCAATATTGTAACAGAAATATTAGGATTGAACACTTAAAATAATCCCGAGTATGTTCGAACGCACCCGACCATGTTCGACTCTCTCCCTTGTTTAGAGTAGTCATTTGTCGGTGCAAGATAGATTTGTAAAAAAAACGTAATTTCATGTATAAAGCAAGAGTACTTTATAAAATAACTTAAAATACGTATTTATTTTATCATTTAATTATGTACTTTTTTTCTCTATTGAAATAATGTTACGTCTTTCATTAGCTGATGGGCAACAAAAAATGTTACATTGGGCCTCAAGTGGCCTGCGGGCCACGGATTGAAGATCCTGCCATAAACTACTCCAGTTTTTTTTTTGTCCTAACCTTCGAGTTGAGGGTAGTTTACTGATGATTGGTTTATGAAATTTTATGTTTTGTAGTTTTTACCCCACGTCTACACGTCCGTATTAAACTTATTTTAACAACGCCAATGAGGTAGGAATGAGGAATACAATACATACAGAAAATGCACCCACACTTGTTTGTGGGTAAATTGGGAAACACTTTAGGAAAAAACTAACCATAAATAGCTAAGAAAATTATTGATTAGTGTCTGAAATAAGTTTCTGTACCTTGTCTGAAAACGACAAGAAAAAGTTAAATCTGAAACTTTAAGCTTACTAGCTTATTGTAATATCTAAAATTTAATCTAAATATTACCTAACGTGGAAGTGAACAAACATATGTTTCATTGGGTTTTCGAATAAATAATGGTTTCCCCCCGTAAAGCCCGAATGGTGGATGTGCTTTGATCGACTACAAATGGAAGGACATTTTTTATTCTATAATATTATCCTTCGGTGAAGAATATTTATTACCCTTCAATTATCAGCGTAGAGGAAAAATTTCAGAAAACTAGCAGAGATTTAAAGAGATTTAAAGAGACAGCCCAAAAACATGTCTACCCTAGTGACAAGCTGAACAGCTACCGTTAATTCCACCTATGAAGAGAAACACGTTTTTTAAATGCTCCTATTAACTGAAACTAACATTTTCTCAATTTTAAAATGTATTTCCTTTATTTAAAATAATAATAATAATAATACAAGACATTCTGTTTTATTCTGCTAAAAATGAAGATTCTTCACGCTGGGTGATAATCTTGACACTATTGTGCAACGTTGTGCTACCCGGTTTGATGAGGAAAAAGCGAGGAAATGTTTGAGGACAGTAGGAAGTTAAATACTGGTCTGCCATTCCCACCATTTTACCATTTCACATGCAGAGAGAACAGTATAGAAATCTTGGTTTTCAAGTAGGGTGGCCTGGCGCTCTAGGGGTAAGGTATCAGACTTCTGTGCTGGGGTTCCGGGGTTCAATCCTCGGTCCCGGCACAGATTTATCTGATTGCCAAACCCTTCCTTCACCTCTGACAAGACGTGTATTAATCACAACTTGTGAATGTGGGGAATGCCAGGCCTCCACCGTGGTTCGGATTCCACGTTAAACTGTAGGTCCTCCATTTCATCTCACAATCACCCTACCATTACACATTAGCGTAAATGCGTATAACCCGAACGGGTAGTAAGACGTGGTGCTAATAATAATAATAATAACAATAATTGGTTTTCAAACAGGCTTAATTTGCTATGTAGTATTTAGCTGTTTTTTTTACCAGTGCCTTACTATCCATCCAGGATAGCCACATTTAATTAACCTATTGGCTTAGTAATATACCACCTCTGTGGTCTAGTGATCAGAGCTCCTAGCTTCAGATCCAGAGTTCCCGGGTTCAATCTCCAGTGTTACCAAATTTTATGTGAAGCAGTGGGTCTGGAAGGGGTTCAACTCAAACTTGATAGGACAAATCAGGAGTTACTTGAATTTAAAAAAAAATAAACAGCTCCGGTCTAGAAAACTTATATTAACGGCCGGAGGGTTCGTTGTGCTGGTCACATGACACCATTTATCCGCAGAAGCTGGCACTATCTTCGCCAGCAGACGGTAACACTCGGTCAATATAGCTTGATTGTGGGCTAATACCATGGAGTTTTTATTGGTTTACTGACGACGATGGTAAAACTTAGAAGAAATGTTGTCGCATTTGCTTGGAGTGAAAATGGGGAAGAAGTTTAGGGAAAATACCCTCAGTGCATCCAGCCAGGATTCAAACCCTGACCTATACGTCACTGGTAAAATAAAATACACGGTCTCGGTTTTTGGTTCGTGTAACAACCGATGCGGGTTAGTTTCTATAATCGTCAACGCCGGCCCTCCCGTCCTTTTAGTGGATTGAGAGTTGAGTACCACGGCCTAAGGTGAGATACACCTGACATTGCATTTTAACATAACGGTTAGTGATAAATTATAAAATACATTAGTAGTACTGGCTAACGACGTTAGCGGGAAAATAATCTAGTGTCTAGTTCAATCATGCCATTTCAGCTAGTCCTGCTCGATTTGAATGATACTATGTTTTTTTTATAACAGAAATAATACATTAGATATGACTGAAAATGCATGCAACAACTAACTTAAAATAAACTTAAATAAATTCTTCATCCACATAGATTTGGTTTTAACGTTTACCACCAAGAAATTTTACCGACAGTGATGAAAATGTAACCGTCTTCTGAGGGGGTTACTATGCAGATGCGGTTATTTAGCCCCGATTAAAATAATGGGACGATGATGATTTTGGGGTGCCAGTAAACTTAACATAAGAACAATGATCTAAACAATGGCAACAATATAAACGATTTCCTATAGGAAAAATTTGTATCGTAGATCTAGCACTGGGAATCGAACCCGGGGACTTCTAGATTAGTAGCCAAAGGGGCTGACCACTAGAGCAAAAGGTCAGCCCACCCACATTGAAATAAGTTTATTAAGGGTCACTCTGACATTTTTCTGGGAGTCAAAAATATACCAAACTATTTTCAGTATTCAACTGTCTTATCAATTATATCTTCGACAAATGACGTAACTTGACTTTAAATTTTAATGGTAAAAAGTATATTTGTGAGGTGGATGAATATAAAAGTGTGTTTAGTAACTTTATACCTGTGAGAAAATACCAGAGTTACAGTGAACCGACCTACTTCGGTGGCCGCATGCTCTAAGGTGTCACTCTCATTTTAGACTAGATTGTCAATGACAGGAAGATCGGGGCTCGAATCCCGGTTGGTGTAATGAGGGTGGTTTAAAAGAAAATGTTTCCACTCTTCCTTCGCGAAAATGCGGGTACACTTCATATAAATCCAACCTTCCTAATACCCAACTCACTAGCGTAATTAATACATATGCGTATAACCTGAACAGGTAATAAGACGCGATGCTTAAAATAAATAAATCCAGTGAACCGGCTATAAATCAACATAAAAATAAACACACACGCATAAAACCAGACCGGGTAGTTAAACGCGGTGCTTTTTTTAAAAAAAGAAACATATTTGCTGTGACAAAGAAAAAATGTACTATATCTACAAATTGAAATAGTAAACAATTACATATTTTATTGACACAAAATAGTTTTTAGCATGCTTCACGCCGTTTGTGATTAAGGGCCAGTTCCATAGTCCAATTTAGTACGCGTCAAGTGCGACGCCACACTAAATATATCTATTCGCTTTATACGCTTTAAGTACTAATTACTCTAATGGATTAGGAATTGGGAAGGTTGAATTAGAGGAAATGAACCCGCATTTGCGTGGAGGGAGATTGGAGAACCATTTAGGAAAAACCACCCCCAGTTCACCCGACCGAGATTCGAACCTCGATCTCCCCGTCCTCAGCAAGTCGAGCTCAACATGACAAGCGCGTTAGCCAACTACGCCACCGAGGCGGGTTTGACTATGAAACTGGCCCTAATTCTCACCACAAAACTGGACCTAAGACACACGAAATTGCTTTATTGTTTTGGTATCTATTAAGTGTGTTTGAGACTGGACCAATATTTAGTTATTGTTATATCCGGTTGTATATTCATCGAGATAAATACCATTTCCCCTTAATTTGAATGCTTTCCCACTGAATGACATTTCACTCCGTCCTACTTACTATCCTAATCCCTTCCCTTTTATGAATTTAAAGCCATTTAATAACTTAGTTATAAAACGCATAAATTAAAAAAAAGTAACTTAATTAGAAAGGTGTAATATATTTGCCTCTCTACAACGGTTTTAAGTTCTTCAGTTAAACGAAGTGACAACACCTCAGGCTTGGTTGGTGATTAGCATAGAGCCGTGACGTCATAGAACACCTCGTAAAAAACCACCCCGACCCCTGTGTGAAGACGCGGATATTGCCCGTCCGACACCTCTTCTCACGTTATCCTCACCTGATATCGTTCCTTCTTAAAACTTCTTCGTAGATGAAACCAGCCAGTACTTGAACATTTAGAGAACACCCTACCCTATACACTGATATAAAAGATACACGATCTATTACAAAACAATTGTAATATAGAGTAAATTTTAAATTTTAAGGTGGGAGAGAGTGCAAGTTAAGGTAAGTAGTTTTGTAGTTCCATAACAAAAAGTTTGGACAAAATAAATTACTATGAAGAAATAAATAGCAATGCTATTATATTTGATAGTAACGGTTATATTCTGATCTAAATATCATGTTCTGTAATTTTGAAAAATTACACTTGACACTGGAATCGAACCCGAGACCTTTGGATTATTACGCTAACGCTCTATACACTGCGTTATCTACCGGTATGAGCTAAATTACAAAAAAATATGTTGCACCCCACATAAAAGTTTGTATTTTTTGAAATAAAAGACTGTAATCTAAATACACACAATATTTGTCATCGATTGAACTTTATTTTAAAATCAAAAAACGTTAAAAGAGTTATTACTTACGCAGATGTTCATTGATCTGTATTGTGTATGTCTCTGAATGCTCTACAGGTCATAAGTTGCAGTAGATCAAGCTCAATATATTTGCATTTTCTTCGTTTATTAACAGAATAGATTAAAAAAAAAAATAATCCCAATTAGATATACCGTAGCAAGATTTTTCTTCTAAAAAGTAGTTCCAGATAAAAAGCAACACATGGAATATGTTATTTTGGTTTTGACTAGTATTTTATGGTTTACCAGAGTTTATTTATGGATTCGCCGAGTAAATTAACACTGCCCCCCCATCAGAGAATCATCCAAACTAACAAAAACACTATTTAAGACAAGAACGAAGGGAGAGATTTTTTTTTGTCTGCAACGCCACACATTAACGACTAAAAAAAAAAGAAGTACGATTTTGGTAGGAAGAACAGTAGACGTTAGTTACTAAAGTTACTAAAACAAGTTTAATATTTACATACATCAAGTCATGTCATCTGCAGTTGTTACTTTTGATAAATATAATCAATACCTATCAATTAAAACAAATAATATAGTAAAATGTTATCAATGTTGGCTGTAAAACAATATGTTTGAATTTTCTCTACTGTTCTTCCTACCAAAATCAGGGTATATCTGTAGTTAGGAACCAAAATAAACAATTTATTAATATTTGCGGGCCTTGTGTCAAGATCGACTCGTTTACATGGGGGGTTAATTGCATTGAACACCAAGATAAAGTGTTTATACATTTTTTTTGCAGTTCCTGTATCAAGATTGAATTTCTTACGCGGATGCATTGTTGTAACAAAGACCAAAATAAATGGTTTAAATCTGTACAGTCTCTTGTATAAAGAATTCTCTATTATTACAATAAAACCCAAAATAAATAGTTTAAATTTACTATCTTGGAAACAAAACTAAATAAACTTAGTTTGAACGAGAGACCATTAAATAAAATCTAAAAAGCATCTAAATTTAATACGCAAATTCAGACACGTTAACAGTGGCTCTCTTGCGTGGAGGCATTGTTACAATTAACGCAAAAATAAATAGTTTAAATTTGTTGTATAAAAAACAAAGTAAATTGAAAGTAACACCGAATAGTGAGCGCCCTATAATAATAATAATAATAATAATAAAAAATTGTGCTATTGGCTTAATAGTACCAAACAGTAAGCAAGAATACACTCGCAGTGGTAACGTACTCAACACACCAGACAACTTTAAATGCTCGAAAAGAATGGGACCAACTCGAGACCAGTGCTTTATGCGCGTACGAAGATCCCCAAGGAATTAAGAACACGCCCCATCTCTCTCTCTCTCTCCCCCCCCCCTCTCGTTCCTGGGTCGAATCAAGTGGCATGCTTTGTACCCACGCCAAGCAGCAGAAACGTATTTTTACTGCTTACGCCCGGTATTTTTTGACACTGCTTCGATCACTGTTGAGCTAACGTGATGGTATGGAGCTTACTCTATTACCGGCAAAATAAGGAGTTCAACAGAAAAAAGTCCCGTCTAGATCTGATGAGTACTTTTTTAGTTTACTGACAACAAACAAACTGACCAATATTCTAAAAATATAGTATCTGGTCTTCTTATCGTTATCGACAAAGAGAAAAGCAAAAAAAAAAAAAATTGAATGCACGGACGGGCTTTAGAATTTTATTATATGCATGAATATTAATAAAATCAGAACCTAATAGAAATCAAATCTTATTTAATTGTACGGGGACCACTTTAATCAGGTACATTTTATGTTTCAAAATATACAGTTTAATTTAACGTTGGTTTTTCGAGTGAACTCTTAAGTGAAGGTTTAAATACCAAATATTATAGTAGAGCAAATAGATGTACAACATATTTTATAATCACTAGATTTAACCATAAATCATTGTATTTTAATCATTAATTATTGTACATTTTACGCTATGCACTATTAATTAATATTATACTTTATTTATTACATTTAATTATAAATCGTATTTTAATTATTTTTTGTGGACTGTACGCTATGTTAGTTTACTATCAGTTAAGCGTTTTGTAAATGTAAAATAGAATGAAATAAAATTGTGGTACGTTAGCTGTGCCACATAAAAACATTTGTTAGCTACTAGGTGACCTGGTGGTCTAGGGGTAAGGTGTCAGACTTCTGTGCTGGCGTCCGGGGTTCAATCCTCGGTCCAGGCACAGATTTATCTGATTACCAAACCCTTCTTTCACCTCTTACAAGACATCTTGTGAATGTGGGGAATTCCAGGCCTCCACCGTGGTTCGGATTCCACGTTAAACTGTAGGTCCTCCATTTCATCTCACTATCACCCTAACATTACACATTAGCGTAAGTGCGTATAACCCGAACGGGTAGTAAGACGTGGTGCTAACAATAATGATAGCTACTAATATGTAGAATACGAAACAAACTAAATTATTATAAAAAACCGTAGACTGTGTATAATACTACTTTAGTACATGTTTTATTTGTCAAAGAAAAACTATATACCTACTATTATGAGTACAAAAAAACCAACCTAACCAAAATAAATAGATCTTTATATTTAAGATTGAAATGACTATATTTTGTAATAATTACTCTTTGAATTTGCGGTTGATTTGCTGATCAAGTTAAACAGAAACTAGTGAATTCCACATTCAATAGGAGAGCTACACCATTGATCGCGTTGTTAAAGACAGAATCTTTGAAAAACCAATAAATTTGATTGGTTTTAATAGGCAAAAATATGGTATGTGTCTGTTCTGAGGGTATAAGACCTCGCGTGAGTGAAAATCCTGTTTAAATCGGCTCAGAGGTTTTGAAGTTTATTGTGAACATAAAAAAATACGTAAACAAATCTCTTTATAAAAGTAATAGAATAAAAAAAACTAAATAAACCCTTACTTAAACGCGAAATCATAAGATTTACTCACGCTAACTAATCCAAGCGACGGGTTTTTCGACACTGCTTCGCTCACTGGTGAGAGAGCATGTGGGCATTTATCTTACCTACCCTGTTTCCAGGAAAATAGGACGTACAACATAAGTTGTCCCGCTTTGAGCTTACTAGCATGAAACAGACAAAAATTCTAAATAGGTGTTATTTGGTTTATTATTGTTTATTCTAGCCAGAAAAATAGAAACTTCACAAAAATTCGAATGTACTGTAGAAATATACCTTAAAGTTTTATTATTTTATATATAAATAATAGCAATTCACGGTAAGTGATGGATGTCTACTTTTATGATAATACTATGCATATGCATCAGTACTCTAGTCTAGGGCTTCTTAAACTTTTTTATTACACTTATGACCCCTTTTTGGCTGATAAATTTTTACATGACCCTAGTATATAGGTATAAAAATAAAATGTTTAATTTTAATCTATAATAATAAAATGAAGTGTTTGTGTGTTTGTTTGTTTGTTTGTGTGGGATGCCCAGCCAAATCTACGGCACGCATATATCGGAAATTTTTAAAATAGGTGGATAGAAGAGGGTCCGAATTCACCTAGAAACTGGGTTTTTAAATTGGTTATTAAAAACAAAATTGAAGCAAACATTTTAAACTTTGTTTAGAATTACGTTTCAGAGATAACGTTTCCATTTGAAATCGGGCACTATGGAGGTGGGGGAGGGGGCACTTACATAATTCATATAGTACCACAATGGTTCACGGGCAGCGCCGTGCGGTATAGTATATCATAACAAATTTGACTGAAAAAACAATTCTTTGGTATATATTTTATCATTTATTAAAGGCAAAAACAAATTTTCATACTAATAAGATGGTTGTGCTTGTTTATTTTTATATGAATATACCACCCAGATTCATTACGCATTTAATCTTTAATTAATTTTTGGTCGTTACGCATTTAGAAACCATTTACCGTTGTCAAACTTTCTGTGACCCCTAAATTCAAATACGTGACCCCGTGTGGGGTCGTGACCCACAGTTTAAGAAGTACTGCTCTATTCAAGTGGTCACGTATTAAACTCTTACAGACGTGAACAAGTCTACAGCCGACTAGAAATAGAAAATAAGCTGTTACTATCGATCAGAACTTTACGACGCTTTTGGTTGATTTGTGTTCGTCGAAGCGAGAAGTTGGGCAAAAAGATTTAATGACGCCAAAAGGCACCCTAGTCAGTAGTTTAGCACCCATCATGTTGAGATGATCCGTGTACGGTACACTGATAGACAGCCGTACAGAGAACAACCTTACCACTTGGAGGCATAGGCTTAAATTAATTGACCATTTTTGTTATATCGCTGCGTCTAATTACCCGTTTGGTTTATACGTATAGGTAGGTATATATTATTTTTAATTAGAGGGATTTAATGTTCGATTTTTGAACCTACTGATTATATCAGCACACGGATTAAAGTAATAGGTAGACATTAACGTTTGTAGGGATATATACGTGGGTGGACATGATTCAATTAAATTCAATTAGTTTAAAAATAGCGCTTGGCCCCGGGTTCGATTATCGCATCCAAGTGTAATTTTTTAAACAATATTTATAGAATAAATTAAATTAATATTAAAGTTATATATATATATATCGGTTCAAACTTTGTGTAAGTTTACATTATTATTTATTATTATTATTATTATTAGAACCGCGTCTTACTACCCGTTCGGGTTGAACGCACTTACGATAATGTGTAATAGTAGGGTGATTGTGAGATGAAATGGAGGATCTACAGTTTAACATTAGATCCGAACCACAGTGGAGGCCTGAAATTCCACACATTCATAAGTTGTGATTAATACACGTCTTGTCAGAGGTGAAGGAAGGGTTTGGCAATCAAATAAATCTGTGCCGGGACCGAGGATTGAACCCCGGACTCCCAGCACAGAAGTCTGACACCTAACCCCTAGACCACCAGGTCACCTTGTAAGTTGACAGACTCTAATAATTTTTCGTTTTAAAATGTTAAATTTTGGGAAATTGTATTGAAATAATAAAATTTGATTATTTAATAAATTTAGTGTTTGAAGTATGTAGTCACGAAGGATTTCATTAGCTCCATGAACATGTAATAAGGAGCAAATAAAGTACTTTATGTCATAGTTTTTAAATCTAAACCTAACGAACCAAAACACAAAGAAAAGTTAAGGTGATAAAAAAAAGGGCATGGCTAAGAGAGTTTGGTGAAGATACGAATGAAATGGGTGGTGATAATATTAAGGCTCCAATACATATCATATTTCCCTAACTGTACCCCAATATATTAAGAGCCCTCTCAACCCAAACATAACATTTAACTTGGCTACAGTAGCCCCATGACTTCTTTGGTGCTGACTGACAGCTGACAGCTGACGTCTTTAAAAAGTTACCAGAACAAATTATGTATCCTTACGCTGAACCCTATAATCTTCAAAAACATGCGTTTAGCATCTGTCACTTCTGACAGTCAAAAGTTAGGTATATACCTAAATGTTAACTGTCAGAAGTAAGCTGTGAGCTGTCAGTCAGCACCAAAGAAGCCACGGGGCTACTGTAGGTAGTACAGCTCGTGCTGATGTCACATCGTGGTTTAGTTTTCTGTATTCTATACTTTAGAAAACAGTGGAAATAAAAACAATGAACCAATTTTACTATAGTCTAAAAACATAACAAAATTGAAAAATAGTATTAATTAATTTTGCACCACGTCTTCCTAACCGTTCGGGTTATACGCTTCAAGTACTAACTACTCTAACGGGTTAGGAATTGGAGAAGGTTAAATTTAGAGGAAGTGAACTTACATTCGCATGGAGGGTGAGTGTAAAACCTTTTATAGGAAAATCCAACCCCAGTTCACATGATTCCAATTTCACTGTTGTCCAATGAAGATTGAAAAAAAAAATCACACTTCGATGCGTTTTCTGGTTTGAGCATAATATTGTATTTATTTAAAATAAAACTCTATGATGTGAGCTTGCAAGCGAGCCATACCAACCGAGCAGCCACCGCCATTAACGATTATAGAACCAACATTTGCTGATAGAGGGTGTCATGTTGTCAGCACAACGAGATCGTCGGCCGTAAATCTCAGTTTTCTAAACCGGTGCTGCTACTTGTTTATCCAAGTATCTCCTCATTTGTCCTCACAAGGCTGAGTTTGACTCCGTTCTAGACCCACTACTTCACAGATGCAGGGGATGGAACCTGGGATCCCTGGCTCTATAGCCAGGACATCTCACCAATAGACCATCTAATACCGCGGCTGACCTGGTGGTCTAGGTGTAAGGTGTCAGACTTCTATGCTGGCGGCCGGGGTTCAATCCCCGGTCCCGGCATAAATTTATCTGATTACCAAACCCTTCCTTCACCTCTGACAAGACATCTTGAGAATGTGGGGAATGCCAGGTCTCCACCGTGGTTTGGATCCCACGTTAAACTGTAGGTCCTCCATTTCATCTCACAATCACCATACCATTACACATTAGCGTTAGTGCGTATAATCCGAACGTGTAGTAAGACGCGGTGCTAATAATAATAATAATAATAATAATAATAATACCGCGGTTAATCGTATTTGAAGATATTAGAAGATTGGGTAAACATATATTCCTTAAATTTTCAGGCTGTAGATACACGACATCAATGTATGTTTTAATTACTCGCATGCTTGGATAATGTCATGTGATAAATAGTTTGACAATGATTTGTGTGATGTTCGTTTTATGTGGATCGATTACAAAGAAGATCAAATTGTGAGAGAGTTGTAGTTTTAATCAAGATAATTTTATCAACTACTCTTTTTATGGTATCTTAGCGTTAATTGTCTTATTATGGTTTGATTCAAGTATATGGTTTGTGTATAATATAATATATTAAGTAATTTATTAGTCGCTTTATGCGTGCAGATTGAACCTTCTCCACATACATAAAATAGGAAAGAAATGCTGAATACAGTAATCATGTTTTCATCACTTAGTGCACACCGGCCACATGTCCGCTGATGTCAGTCACCCTTTCAGTCACACCGTGTGTAGTATAGTCAGTGGCATAAAATGAGATAGGAGCGAACCAGCACTCAGGCAAATGTTCGTATTAGTTAACCGATAGGTTGGTGACGTCAGCTACCCTATCAGCTACACCGCATGCGGTATACAGTGGCAACAGATGAGGTAGAAATAAGCCAGCACTCAGGTAAATGGTCGTGTCAGTCAACCGAGAGGTTGGTGACGTCAGCTACACTATCAGCTACACCGTGTGTGGTATACAGTGGCAACAGATGAGGTAGAATTAAGCCAGCACCCAGGTAAATGGTCGTGTCAGTAAACCGATAGGTTGGTGACGTCAGCTACCCTATCAGCTACACCGCGTGAGGTATACAGTGACAACAGATGAGGCATGAGTAAGCCAGCACTCAGGTAAATGGTCGTGTCAGTCAACCGAGAGGTTGGTGACGTCAGCTACCCTATCAGCCACACCGCGTGAGGTATACAGTGGCAACAGATGAGGCAGGAGTGAGCCAGCACTCAGGTAAATGCTTGTATCAGTCAACCGAGAGGTTGGTGACGTCAGCTACCCTATCAGCCACACCGCGTGCGGTATACAGTGGCAACAAATGAGGTAGAAATAAGCGAGTACTCAGGTAAATGGTCGTGTCAGTCAACCGAGAGGTTGGTGACGTCAGCTACCCTAGAGGTTGGTGACGTCAGCTACCCTATCAGCCACACCGCGTGCGGTATACAGTGGCAACAGATGAGGCAGGAGTGAGCCAGCACTCAGGTAAATGCTTGTATCAGTCAACCGAGGGGTTGGTATGCAATGCCACGTACTCGCTGTATATCTAGTAGCGTTGCTAACCTCTCGCACCCGGCCCCCTTTAAACTTGTAAACTAGGCCCTTGCTCTTCCGCCATAGGGGCGAGGGGGAAGGGGGTGATGGGATAGAGTGGTTAAGAGGGGAAAAAAATGGGGGGGTTCCGCAAATAAAAGGGAAGAGCGGCTTCGGGGCCGCGTTCGGGAAGGAAGTAAGGTGGTTGTTATTTTTGTTTTATAGCTCATGCTGTTAATGTTAATGTTGGATGCACTGCACCTGAGCCCTATACTACAAGCTGGGAGGAAAAACTTACCAGGCTGACAACCTTACACAAATTTACCTTTAGAGCTACTTGCCTGCTAACAATATTATCTAATTGATTTTTTTTTTGCAAGCCTTTTAAAAGTTATTTTAAATTCAGATATGAGAGAAGATGTAGTCTACACGAACAAAATAAAGCATCGAAAATTGACGCCATAAAATGCGATGTGTGTTCTAAGTTTGTTTAAAATACGTAAACACAGTTTCGGGGAAATTGATGTATAATTTTGTACATCGTTTCCCTCCTTCAATATGGTGTTAATTTAATTTAATTTTTTTATTTGATCGTTATAATCGCTCCACAGTTGAAGTATGAAACCTTAATAAGCTCGGCTGTAAACTGTTTGTAACTCTTAGTATTGTGAGCTTAGTATAAATTAATGACTTAAAAACCTAACTGTTTTTGTAAATATTTATTTATTACTTAGAGAACTTATTGACATATTTTTTCTAATGACTATACTACCTTGCGGGATTTTTGAAACAAGTAATAATATTATAAAATGTGTAGAAACATTTCAAACTCTTTTTTATATTACGTCTTACCACCATGCGGCTGATCTGCATTTAAATATACAAATGGAGTTGAAAGGAGTAGTTTAGAATTTAGAGGAAATGTGACCACATTTTCGGGGAGGGAAAGTGGGAAATCATTTAAGGAATAACACCTTCAGTAGGTCTATCTTCAACCTGTATTTTAATTCCAACCCCTCCATCACCTAAACTAACGATTAATCGAGAGTGACGTTTTGTTTGCGTGACCACCATTGCAGGTTTCATACTAATAATATTAGTATTAATATACTTTTTTATTTTGTAAAGTAGAATTTTTTTTAATAAATATATTTAACGTATAGTATACTTTATGAAACAAGTGATAATGTCAGCACTTGAATCTATTTTTTTAACACTGTGTTTTACTACTCGTTCGGGTTGTACGACTATGTACTAATCGCACCAATAGTTTTAGGAATTAGGGAGGTTATACTTAGATGAAGTGTACCCACGCTTGCATGGAAGAGGAGTGGAAAACGATTTTGGGAAAACCACCCTTAATAAACCCGATTGAGATTCGAACCCTTGGCAGTAAAGCGAAATAAATGCCTTAGACCATGTGGCCATAAAAGTGGGTGAACCTCATATAAAGTTGATGCAAAGCAGACACAACATCCAGTCATCCGACCATAAATTCATCACCACGAAAGGTGAGGCCCCAAATTTTACAAATTCTATTTTTTTTTCGGCACTGCTGGGGATCGAACGTAAGACACTTTAGTTCTGTGGACAAATACACGACTGATTGAGCTAAGGTTTCATACAATCGACTAAAGAAATTACTGACTCAAAATACAAATAGTAATTTAAATGGTTTGGGTCTATATAGTGTAATTTTAATAAATAAAAATGAGAGCCTGCAATAAATTTTCTATATGTTGGGTTTTAGCTTTTAAACAAACTATTATAATAATAATTTATAACGTTAAGTCGTTGAAAGCAATCCTCCCCACAGAAATTATTCTAAAAATAAACATAATTTACCTGTCACTAATTCAAACAAAGTAAAATCGATTCGTAAACATTATACCACCATATCCGATATATTACATTCGATAAGTAAAAACATAAGCAATATTAATGCGCCATCACAAAATATGATGACGTATGTTTCGGTGTTTTTAGCTTTATCAGGTCAACGATAATATCAGGCCATTCGTAAACAGTAAAAATAAATTACCAGAACACACATTTTAAATAAATACATACTAAATAATATGAATACGTGGATTACACTATTTTATTATTCATGTTTATCTTGTTGATATTTCACGTTTTTCAAATTTAATCCCAACATTAAAATAGCGATAAATGTACCATCATTTTTAAGTCGTACTGAAAATTATATTTACTTTTAATGGAGCCAATTAAAAAATAATACTTGTCTATATTATATTTCCTTTTTGATTTTTTAATATTTTTTAAAAATGTTTCCCAGACCGGGATTTTTATCCTTGATTTGAGACCTTGAGTACCACTGCTCTACTAATTGGACTATCCAGGATATTTTCCACGTCTAATGTACAATTTCTATTTAAAGTTTCTAAAATTGGTCTCTTTTATTCAAAACTAGAAACATACATAAACACACACATAACTACCTACCTAATAAAGCCGTTCCCTTCTGGGGTAGGCAAGAAACTATACACATAGCTAATTAAAAAAACCTCCGAACTTATGCCATCCCAACTAAATTCGTCACATTCCATTTAACTTTTTTTTTTTTCAAATTTGGTACACTTATTTTTGTGATAATTTTCACTCTTTTAAACAATAGTAATAGTATACTTTGAATTTAATTATATATTTTAATCTATATAAATATTTTAATCATAGTAAAAAGTATGTAATGCCAACTAATATATTTTATTTAAATATATACAATTATTTAAGGCGTTTCAGGTGTTTTAACTTCTCTATTAGACCCCCAGCCATTAAAAAACGAATATTATAAGTTTCATGAATACATAAATACATCAACAAAGAGCATGTTATGAATTTGAACGATCGCGAGTGACAGTAACGCTGTCAGTTTTCCAGCCGATGACTTGTAATTGGTGTTCCAATAGGTAACAAATTGGATCATTTCAGAGGCTTGTAACTGACCTCAGTAATATCAAGGTCATTGGAGTAATTATCCCTGCTAGAGAACGATTTCATAGAACCTGCTGACACTTTTAATTTATAGCCACTTTGCTTTCAGCATTGTAATTTAATTTGAATTTGTTTTGCGTTTTGTTTGCATTTTTTGAGTTGTTTTTTTATTTCAGTGTTTTTGACTTTTATTTTCCGTCCACGATATCCACATTTGTATGTTACGAGTATTTTGCGAAATCTGGATAATGTTGAGAGTAGCCGGGAGATGCCAGTATTATCTAAGTGATGTGGATAGTTAGAAATAGAAAGTAATTTATCTAATTTACGACCTTATCCGCATAACATCGACACTAGCCATCAAGACCAGGATAACATAGAATATTATTTGTAAAACTGAGCAAGTTTCAATGCGGATTATATTTTGGAATGCTATTTCGATCTGGGTTCTTAAGCCGGATTGTGGCAATGCACCAACATTCAAACGGCCTCATTTTGATGCTTTATTTTCCGCTCACCAACCTAACCTAACCTAACCTTACCTACCCTAAACTAAACTAACCTAACCTAAAATCACCCAACTGAACCTAACCTAACCTAGCCTAAACTCACCCAACCTGACCTAACCTAGCCTAATATAACCTAAATAATCTAACCTCAACTCTAGAATTTGACAGTATACAAGTGCTACTGGATAGTGTCAAGGTTATCCAGATAAACTTCGAAATATAATATTTAATCACCTCTGATTCAAAATAATCCTGGCAATTTGAATAATGTCGACTTTATCCAATTTTGAACTTTACTCGTAACATATACACTTATGAGGAATGGATGAGTAAGGTATAAAACTGAGGAAATATAACCACATCCACACAAGGAGATATAAATAGACTCGGAAACCATTAAAAAAAACTTATATCTCAATACTGTTGGGCGAGATCAGAAAATTGGGGCCGCACGGACTAAGCCATTTCTCTCGCAATAGACTAGTCTGCCGATAACGGGGAGATCGTGGTTCGATCCGGGTCGAGTGTACTGAGGGTGGTTTTCCCTAAAGGTTCTCACGCAAACGTGGTTACAATTCTTATAAATTCAATCTTTCTAAAATTCAACACTCATGGGCGTAATTATTACGTAGGCGTATAACCCGAACGGTTAGTAAGACATGGCGCTAAAACAAATTAGAATTCCAACCTTCCTATTACCAGCAGAATAAATGAGACTGACGCCCTTTTTTGAATACCCACTTGTGCGTTTATTCCAAATTTAGGCGTCTTAACTTTTATAAGAAACTTGTAATAATTTAAATACATAATATTAGTAAGGCAGGTAATTATGATATTCGCAAGTGTTTGACTGAATGGTAAGACGACATTTATAAATACATTTTAGAATATCTGCTCCAGCGCACCCTGCGGGGATTCGAACCTAATCCAAACCTCAAAAGTTGGAGCTGATAATCTCATTTAAACACACTCGATACTGAACTTCTAGTAACTTAACCGGTTTTAGTTTCATCACTTAATGGAGTAGATCCGATAATAAAGATCAGACAAAAAGATGAAAAAATAAGTTTTTTCGGGAAAAAAGCCTAGTCACACTCGCTTTAGCCTTTTTCAAACTCGAAACTTATAAATCCATCGTGACTTTCAAGGGTAAAACAGCTAAAATCGAATACTTTTTAAATTAATAACAAGGAAAAAATTGGTGTAGTTACTTTGAAAATGAGTAAAACTATCATAATATTTTTTTTTATAATAACCTACAAGGCGTAAAAATCCACACAGAGAGAATTTGTTTTAGGGTGGGTTACATTACGGACAGTTGTACCAACCTGATTGCGTCTGTTACAACACTCTAGCACGGGTTCCGGGACTCCCACCTCCCTCCCACCCCCCTTCACCTCTAGAACCCCGGTGGGAAGGGCCCAATTTCCGTCCTCTGTGTAATGACAGCTGATCATCCAGGCGTCTGCATTACCGTCGGGACGGTTCGCCGCCCAGGCAGGGTAACGACTCTTGGGGAGAAGGAAGAAACTCTTTTTAAGGGACAAAACTTTCTAACTATCGACACCACTCAGCTTTTTTTTTTCTCTCTCAAAGAATTCTTTGATTTCTCATGTTATTGAAGATGAGCTTCAATTTGAAAACTTAATTTAGTAAAGAAAGATAATTAGAAAAAAATAACATAATCGAACGTTGCAAAATATTATAATAAATAAATTTGTTTTAAATTAATAATGTAAAGTACATTTTTATACGTTAAAAAAATAGTATTGCAAATTTATACCGCCTTTTGTTTCTCTTGATTGATTTGGGTTATATTTTACTTTGTTTTGAAGAGTTTCGCGGACGATATTTGATTTAAAACTATTGGACTCAGGCTTGTGACTTAACTCAATCGGTAACCTTTGTGTCTACTGAGCTAAGGTTCCCGTGTTCGATACCTGGCATGGCCGAAAAGTTATCATTGATGAAAATATAGGTTCACCCTTTCACATTGATAAATTGACAGCTGGAGACTGGATGTTGGGCCTGTTCTAGTCTTAAGTTTGAGTATGTCATATGAAGCTATGCCAGGCCTAGAAAGCTGGTAGTGGACAATATATGTGTCTCGGGCTACAGGCTGGAAACAGTAATGGATGTTACAAAAAGGAAATGTTTCGGGCTTTGGCCGCGTTGTATACGAAGACATCGCTTTCAATCTTATCTGATTTACATTTTTTTTTCATTTTATTTTGTTGATTACATTTTAAATAAATGTTGAAAACTCTCTTCTAATGATTGTGGTTGCCATCCTCATCAGTGGACGTGCAGGCAAAGGCGTCTAGTTTGGTTTTCAGGGGAAGTTAATGGGAAGTTGCTGTTTGAATTCAGATTGGGTGAACTGATGGAGTTTTTTTCCCCAAATAATTTCCTACTTTACTTATACGCAAATGCGAGTACATATCCTTTAAATCCTACCTTACTCATACTAAATTCATTGGTGTATTTAAATGCAAATAACCTGGATAGGTAGCTAAAAGCAGTGCATAAAAGTTACTTATTTGCTTATTCAATTATCACTATTATAAATAGCAATTACGTTTTAATTATTATTTAACCATTTATAGTCAAAAGTGAACATAATTTCCAACATGACATCACTTCACGTACGCCCTGTATAGGATTATGATACTCCCCGCATTACAAAACTGTATGGAACGTAGTATTCATATTTCTCCTCTCTTTCTCACCGAGTCAAAATTTTGGGGTGGAATAGAAGATACGAATAAAAAGTATTTTTGGTTTTTTTTAAACTTTTTTTCTGTAATTTGTGACACAGTAAAAAAAATATAGAACTTCGGTAGATACGTTTATTTTTATTTCCTACATAATTACAGCGATCTCAACAATTATTTAAGATGTATCAATGGCATCCTGAAATTTGATGATAATCATTTCTCTAGATTAAAAAAGTTTATAATCAAATTCTGAAGTGTTCGTGACAAATAAAAACCGTTGTGATTGCTGTGGTAGAAAATTAAGTTAAACGTACTGTCTATTGAAGCACTCTTTTATTTATTTTGGCAAACACACACATTCTTATATAAAACACCGCGTCTTACTACCCGTTCGTGTTATACGATTATGTACTAGTTACACTAATGGCTTAGGAATTGGGATGGTTTAATTGATAGGAAGTTCATCCTCGTTTGCGAGAAGGAGAATATAAAACCATTTAGGAGAAAACATCCTAGCCTTTGGCAGTTTAGTCCGACATGAGAGTAGCGCGTTAGACCACATGGCCACCGAGGCAGTTATTATTTTAGCTTTAAAGGATTGCAAAAATACTGGTCTTAATTCACGTAACACCCAATACCATCTTAAATAGGTTAAATATTTAAAAAAAACCCTAAATAGCTTATTTCCCGAGGCTGCAGGATACATGTTCCGCTATCGAATTAAATTCACGTTTTATAAATTTGATCTAACATACAAGCTTTATTTTTAAAATTTTTAAACCCAAAGAAATGTCACTTCACCCATGCGTATACATACATGTTTTTTAATCAATGCATCTTACTACCCGTTCAGACTGCACGCTTATGTACTAATTACGCTAGTGAGTCAGGAAGAAGAACGGTTGGATTTAGAAGGAATGTACACGCGTTTGCGTGGAAATTAATTTTTAACCCACCCTCCCCCTCATTACACCTAACCGGGATTATAACACCATTACAACTGTAATCAGCACTTCAAACTATTGCAAGATTAATCACAACTTGTGAATGTGGAGAATGCTAGACCTCAACCGTGGTTCGGATTCCACATTAAACTGTAGGTCCTCCATTTCATCTCACAATCACCCTACCATTACACATTAGCGTAAAGTACGTATAAACCGAACGGGTAGTAATACGTGGTGCTAATAGTAGTAATGATAATAATAATAATATTGCAAGATTGACATCATGGGGTCAGCAAACTTTTTTGGGCCCCGAGCGATTTATACATTTATCAAAGGTCCCGCGATCACCCTTCTTTTCTTCACTCTACTTTTAATTCTTTATTTACTATATATATCTTGTATTTATTTCTTAGATTCAAATCCGCGAATACTTATGTTTCTGCCTTTATAAAATATACATAAAATAAATAAAATGTACATTCTGTTCACCCCGAAAGGTAGAAGTCTTACCTTGACAAATTACACTATGTCCATATCTAATTAGCTGTACCAGAGTGGGATAATAAATGGTAAGCTTGCCCTTTTTCGTGAGGATGTAGTTATCTTAGCGATAGATTGAAAATTGTTGCGAGATCAATCGGTCGATCACGATCGACCTGTTGCCGACCCTTGCCCTAAACCATTCAACCACCGAAGCGTGTTCAAATATTTCTCTTTTCGAACATTACCATATATCTTTACGTCCCCTTCGAACAAGCAACGAACAGCCACGTGAAAAGCGACCGAAATGATCTGAAACCGACCGTGAATATTGGAGAGAGAACTCGATTAAGTGTTTAATACAGGACGCGATGATTATGATGATTGAGATATTTCCCCCCTCTAATCAACGCTCAAAAGCCGGTCAAGGAAATAAAAGTGAAACAATTTGCAGATACATAGTTTGTTCGGTCTTTGTCCTTCCTCGCGAACAAACTTGAAGCTAAACAAAGGAGGTAAAGAACTGGAGGAAAAATCCCATAAAAAAGGGGTGGAGAGAAGAGAGGGACAATTACAGAACGGTGGTGGGGGGTGGTAAGTTGGTGGTATAGGACATTCACACGCTACTTCTGCAGATTTTATTATTTCATAACACGAGGGGGCGAGGGGGTATGGTCCATTACGTTCTTGCTATATTCACAGAACCAGAATATTTATAAAATCCTTTTAAAGCATAAATTTGCTAACAAATTTATATTTCTTAATTCTTTTTTACATGTCTTGATATAGTTTGAAAATAGTTTAGCTTACTGTGAGGTTTTACAAAGCTATACAATACTTTTTTTTTCCGTCTATAAATTCTCTTTCAACATAATATGGACTACTATATGGAAATGTTTGATGTAATTGCATATATTTTCAAAAATTAAGTTACTCGGATCCATACATCTCGTTATAGCTTCTCCTTTTGTCGAATCTAAGACATTTTAAAACAAAAACACGTATTTTCAAAAGAGATTTTGTTAGAGTGATTGTGTTGATAGAGAAAAAATAACACCTGGACTGGGATTTTAAATTTGGTCTTCTGGTTCTTTGCGTCAACCACTCTACCAACTAGGTGATGCGGGATTTCCTACTCGCCAGTGTATAATTTAATTATATAAAACCCTCTTCGGTGGCAGCATGGTCTAAGGTGCTACTCTCGTGTCAGACTAGAATGCCGATGAAGGGGATATCGAGGATCTAATCTCGGTTGGAAGTATTGAGGGAGGTTTTTTCCGAAATGGTTTCCACTCTACCTCTATGTAAATGCGAGTATACTTCATCTAAATACAACCTTCCTAGTATCTAAAACCATTTGCATAGTTAGTGCATAAGTGTATAACCCGTTACTAAAATTATATATATATATATATATATATATATACACACATATAAATATTAGTGATCAAATTCTCTTAAAGCGTCACTCTCACAATAAATTGGTCTGCCGAAAGTAGGGAACTCAGAATTCTGATCACGGTCGGAACTAATCTGTTATACTAAATGTTTTTCCACTCTCACTGGAAGAAAATGCTGATCTACTTCCTGTAATTTCAACCTTTCTCATCCCGAACCAACTATCGTAAATGAGTACACATGCTTATATTCTTAACTGGCAGGGAGAAACGGCGACAAAAAAAAATGTTTATGCGCCTAGATCGCCTACGCGCCAAGATTTTTATTATTATTATTATTGTTATTAGCACTGCGTCTTACTACCCGTTCGGGTTATATGCACTTACGCTAATGTGTAATGGTAGGATGATTAGGAGATGAAATGGAGGACCTACAGTTTAACGTGGGATCCGAACCACGGTGGAGGCCTGGCATTCACAAGTTGTGATTAATACACGTCTTGTCAAAGGTGAATGAAGGGTTTGGCAATCAGATAAATCTATGTCGGGACCGAGGATTGAACCTCGGACCCCTACGTGACAAGAGCTTTAGGCATTTTTACTACACTAAAATCCTAGTTATATCCTACCGTGATTATTAAATATTTGCTTGAATATTCTGAAGAAATTTGGATCAATTACTGCCATATTTTTATGATATCCCTTAAGATGGAGATGTATGAAACGATAAAAAGAAGTAAGTGTGTTTGCAGTTGTTATAGTAAAAGGTTTTTTGGACAAAATAAACAAAATATTATTCCAGTGGCATTGTTCAGTTTAATTCTACAAACGCTGTTGAACAGAAGTTGAATATCTGTCATAAGAATAACGACATTAGATAAGAAACTTTTTAAAGGAAAATAAAAAATTGTTATTAAATTCCAGGACACCCTTGACAGATATTTAAGAACTGTTGATATCACCATGTGAATAAAAATTAAACTAAACGTTGCTACTGGAAAAATATTTTATTTATTTTGTACAGAGAAATGTTTTACTATACAAACTGCTAAAACACTGACTTTTTTTGCGTTCCTTTCCACCTCGCCTTAACAATTATTTGATTTGAGCTCTGGGACTTTCAATTAACGCGCTAATACTCTAATTACAAACTAATACGCATTGTCGACGTACATAAATCTCGTGTTATTTAATAAGATGTTTGGAAACATTGATCTTACTCAAACAAATGGTAATATTTTAATAGGCCACACTTGCGGTCAGGAGGACTAAATGTAAAGCTTGTTTAGTCTGGTTTGCCGGTGAAGGAGGGTTCGAATACGAGCCAGTATACTAATGTTGGTCCTTACCATTCTCTCTCTATGAAAACTCATCTACATTTACTCTAAAATTCCTTCCTCATCCCTATAAAATTAACATAATTAAATGCATGCGTACAACCCATACGGCGGTGAAATTATATACAAACATAATAGTGTAATAATAAAACATTTTAAGATATTGAGATACGTTTGATTAGTTTTAAAACTTAAAAACTAACATTCTCATACTGGATATCACAGTGGCAGAATATTTCCCTTCAAGTAGGTGACTATTTTAATTTCATTTTACAAAATATTGTTTTTTTAGAGGCAATTGTTAATGATTATTACAACATACATTTTTATTTACCCAGGACTTTTTTTCCTCTCTCCACCGCTTTCCACTATCCGTTCGGTTTATATACAATACACATACATGAAGAAGGTATATTTTTAGAGAAAATTTACGTGGAGTGAGAGGGGGTAAAGGGAATACCTTTAGTAAAAACGACCTTCAGTATACACAACCCCATCTTCCTGTCTTAGGCAATCCGGCCTATTGCGAGAGTAACGCCTTAGTTTAAATGACCACCAAGTAGGGGGTAACCTTTAGTTCGTTGCCCTTAATGCAAAATTCCTTTTTTAAACTTAATTTTTAACTACTTTTTATCATAGTCTGAACAAAAAATAATTATATTTTAACTCATGCCACTTTCAATTTTATTCGAGGAATTATATTTAGATCAGATTACGTATATTATATTGTATCATCCACTTTTCTCTTGATCTACTTTGCGCATTACCAGTGATTAGAATGTCTCTAGAATAATCTAGGAATATTTTTGTTTTCTATTAATAGACGAAACATCAATAATTGTAAATTATTTGGTTTGACGCTTTCCCCGGTATACAACTATAAATAATTCTTTCTATTAGAAATAACCGAACGTAAATAACAAAATGTATTCAACAAAATGAAAGTTTGAATAAAAATATTGGTTTATTTAACTTTATACCCTGCAACTTACCAGCTAATTTATACCTTCTTAAACGATTGATTTAATTACATTTAAAATCTACTTAATTTATGTTCATAGACCCTTTAATATTCTGTATACAGCAGACGTGTCATAAGGGTCAAATTTAAAATTGAAAGTACTTAATAGGGCTGCAATTCAGAAAATCGGCTTATATCCCTCCCATAACCGGATTTTAAAAACGTCATTACATGACTAAAACAATTGAAGTCTATATAAAATGTTAAGAGCTACTTTCTATTTTATCTCCGAAATTTAAGACTTCATTTTGAATCAAGGTTGTGACTGAGACTTTAAATCTGATGTTAAAGTCGTTTCCATAAGTGATAAAAGAAATGCGTGTCTATGAGTCATGATATGTCTGGGTTTTTGTTCCTTCTCATAAGATAAAACAATCTGTTCACGTACTTACGCGATGACAAACAGTCCACATATTTGGTTTGCAAATTAGAACAGTTTTTTGGTACTAGCTCTTTGGTAAGTGAAGAGAAAATTTTTGAGGTACCAACCTCACTCGCCAGATTTACCCAAATAAATTACCAATTTCCAAATGTCATAACCTCAAATAGTGGATACCTAGAGAGTCTATAAAAATAATAATCGAAATCGTGTTGTATGTTGGTTCATCATAATCATGGATTGGGCCAGATGTGGCCCGCGGGCCGCAAGTTTGACATGCCTGACTTACACGAGCTTTTTTTTTACATAATTTATTAGTTATCATATTTTCAAAGAGAAAACTATCAAATATCATGAAAGCTCGTGAATCATTTGAAAAGCTACCATATTCCAAGTAGTGTTTAGGAACAAACTGATAGAAGAAATACATTCACTGCAATAATATATATATATATATTAGATGTTCTGTCTTGCGACAAGTTCATTCCTTTTGTCAGTGAACTTAGACCACCAATGCCTTCTGCTACATTACAACATTAAAACATCGAGAAGTGAATCTTTCAATATAATGTTTAAGGAAAGTTGACTTAATTTCTTGTACTGTATAATTTTACTCATTATTTTAGAAACTATGATGGGTTGATGTAAAATTACCCATTGTATTCTTGATTTATACAGACACCATTTTCAAATAAGATTTTTATTTTTATGATAACTTTAATATTACTCATAAAACAAGGAGGAAAATAATTACCAGATGCATAACCTTTTTTTATATAAGATCTGACATATTTTCATTACAAATTTATCTACTGGATTAAGTACGGAACATAGGCTGGTGTTTAGAGCCATTCACGTATAAGTTTATGTTTTACAAACATTTTTTAAAAAAGCCAATGATACTCGTACCGTTGAACAAAGGTGTCAGGTCTTGATTTTTTGGTGAGGGGAAGTTCGGGGATCGAATCTGAGTCTGATCTAATGTGATGGTTTTCCCTAAATAACTTCTCATTCTCCCCACATGAACATGCAGTTGCATTTAATATCTACCTTACTCATACTTCCTCTTAACGTAGTAATCCATTATTATTATTATTATTAATATATATATATTAGATGTTCTGTCTTGCGACAAGTTCATTCCTTTTGTCAGTGAACTTAGACCACCAATGCCTTCTGCTACATTACAACATTAAAACATCGAGAAGTGAATCTTTCAATATAATGTTTAAGGAAAGTTGACTTAATTTCTTGTACTGTATAATTTTACTCATTATTTTAGAAACTATGATGGGTTGATGTAAAATTACCCATTGTATTCTTGATTTATACAGACACCATTTTCAAATAAGATTTTTATTTTTATGATAACTTTAATATTACTCATAAAACAAGGAGGAAAATAATTACCAGATGCATAACCTTTTTTTATATAAGATCTGACATATTTTCATTACAAATTTATCTACTGGATTAAGTACGGAACATAGGCTGGTGTTTAGAGCCATTCACGTATAAGTTTATGTTTTACAAACATTTTTTAAAAAAGCCAATGATACTCGTACCGTTGAACAAAGGTGTCAGGTCTTGATTTTTTGGTGAGGGGAAGTTCGGGGATCGAATCTGAGTCTGATCTAATGTGATGGTTTTCCCTAAATAACTTCTCATTCTCCCCACATGAACATGCAGTTGCATTTAATATCTACCTTACTCATACTTCCTCTTAACGTAGTAATCCATTATTATTATTATTATTATTATTATTATTTAACACCGCGTCTTACTACCCGTTCGGTTTATACGCTTTAAAAACTAATTACGCTACTGAATTATGAATTGGGAAGGTTGAATTAGAAGAAGTGAATCCGCATTTGCGTGGAGGGATAGTGGAAAACAATTTAGGAAAAACCATCCCCAGTTCACCCGACCGAGATTCGAACCTCGATCTCCCCGTCCTCAGCAGTCAAGCAGCTCAACACGACTAGCGCGTTGGCCAACTACGTCACCGAGGAGGGTGTAGTAATCCAGATAGTAAAAATGTGTTTCATGAGTGATCTTATTTGTTATATTCCTATGTGATATTTGAATTATTTAGGAATACGACGGTCTTAGTAATGCGAGTTTGTTTCAAATGTGAGAAACGATTTTTGGTATATTTGTAACTTCATAAGAAATATTTTTCAAATCGTTAAAATGGGTCACAAAGCATTCTTTACAACAGCGTTGCTCTAAAATATATTAAACAAGAATCCTTAAGAATTCATTGACAAGCAATTGGTTATATTACTTTAACATAGAGAATAAAATATAAAACATTATTACTGTTTCTGAAACAGTATCTCTCTCTACGTCTTCTTTATCTTGTTTCTTCTCTCGATGTATATCAATATTTTGATTAAATTTAACTTTTAATGTGACACCAATTCTAAAATGAGTGTTATGTCATGTTGGGTGGTCTGTGGCCTCTCGTAAAACCTAAACGACCTGGCTATTTTTATCAGTTTTATTTTAAATTTGAGAGTATTCATAATATATCTCACCCCGTTATGAAAATGACACATGATAGAAACATAAATATCAAGGAAACCGTAGCTCAAGAAACAAAAAAATCACAAAAAAGGTAAAAGTGAGTAGGTTCGAACAATATATTTGTGTCCGCGTTTAACGGAGGATGAGAAGGGACGCTAGTCAAGGTCAATATTTTTTATAATATTTTTAAATCGAAACAATATTTTTGTCCAAAATATATCAAATATTGCATCAGTAGATAGGTTTAGTTTAATTTTCTAAGCATTGTTATATGACATTCTGTCATTTGGACTGGAATTTTTTTTAAATAAAGATAAAAATTACTGTTAAAATTTCCTCGATGCCGATGACAAGTAAAGAATAAACATTGGTGATAATTATGTGTAGATAATTAAACTAAACCTATTTACTAATACTAAAAGCAATATTTGATTTTATTAACTCAATTCCTCTTGCCATAAACACCGCGAAAATATCTAACTCAGCTAGCCTTCCCTTCTGTCCAACATTAACACCAGTATTATTAATGGATTAATCAAAGGGGAGAGAAAGGGGGGAAGGCACGTGTGGCCACATTACGATTTGAATGGAGGAAGGATGTAAAGTAGTCCCGCTGAAAAACCTCAAAGTGTAAACCAATCCCACAACGTACGTGGCCGGGTTTTGAACCATGTCATAGTATGAACCCTCGGGTCATACAGTCAGTAGTAAAAACCTCAACCTCAACCCTGCTTGTAATGCGATTTGTAAAATATAGGATTGATACAATCCCATTTTCATAGGATGAACCTTATCTGACAGAAAAGATTTTATTATTATTATATTTAGCACCGCGTCTTACTACCCGTTCGGGTTATACGCTTTAAGTACTAATTACTCTAATGGATTAGGAATTGGGAAGGTTGAATTAGAGGAAGTGAACCCGCATTTGCGTGGAGGAAGAGTGGAAAACCATTTAGGAAAAACCACCCCCAGTTCACCCGACCGAGATTCGAACCTCGATCTCCCCGTCCTCAGCAGTCGAACGGCTCAACACGACTAACGCGTTAGCCAACTACGCCACCGAGGCGGGTGACAGAAAAGTTAATAGATCTATTTTCACGTATTCATAATTCAAGTCGCGTAATCAACTGTCACTTTTGATAGATACAATTAATTTTTCGTTTATTTTTATTTGCTTTATTTGAGGTATTTAACGTTCACTTTCTGATCCGACTGATTATATCGGCAGAATAGAATTTCTATTAGCGAGAGCGAAAGGGCCTATCAATTTTACCGGGGAAAGTATTTACTCATACCTTACAGAGTTCTTTTACATGCCACAACTGACATGGAACCGACAGCTTTACTTCCCCTCCGAAGGAAGTTGTGCTACAGATTTTTATCACTCAAGAAATATCCATCGGTCCCGGTTGGGTTTGAACCCACAAACATTGGGTCCTGAGGTGAGAGCTTTACCTCAAGACCACTAGGATCGACGATAGGTATTATCAATACATGTAAAATAACACAAATACTATTATACCCGCTTTGGCGGCCATGTGGTATTAGGCGTCTCTATCGCAAAAGACCGGACTTACGATGATGGGGAGATGGAGGCTTGAATACCAGTTGGGTGAACTGAGGGTGGTTTTTTCTAATGGTTTTCCACTCTCTCTCCAGTTCTGTTTTTTATAAACGTTTCTTCCTATCAAAATCCTATGATGAAGCTATCACATCTCAAGTAGAAAGAAAAATTGAAAACCTTTGACTTAAACTTACCAGAATGTTTCCACTAGCTCTACCCAAGTTTCATCGCTGAGCGAGTTCTCGCGTGACGTCATAATGACTGATAAGTCATCCCTTCTTCACGACCACTCATTAAACTCACCCGAGCGAGCGTACACCAACCTTTCCTTCAAGACGCGTTATGATTTACAAGGTAAGAAAGAAAGAGAGCGCGCGAGAGAGAAAGGTATGAAACCTTAGACGACTAAAGCGACGCTCGGGCGTCTCGCTAATCTGGAGACGCTGAGCCTTATTGATGGCGTCACGCACTTGACCCTGCTGCTGATACCAACCAAGAGAGGAAAAAAAAGTGGGATGGGGAGTTGAGAAATGGTAGCCATACATAACAACACGTAGCGTTAACAATGTTAGTATCAGTGGTTCGTCGAGAGCGGTGCGAGTATAATATGACACTAGCTCGTCATAGGAACATGCCATCACCGGGTGGGTGATTCATTCTTTTAACCAGGAGGCCAGAGTTCAATATAGATATAGGAGCCCATTTCTCAACCTATTAACCGATGTATTATACACAAGGTTATGCACTACCAGATATGGTATCGACTTATGGTTTTATGCCTTCCTTATTGGGCAGCAGCAAAATTGCAACCAAAGAAATGGTTAATTGAAAGGTACTGAAGACTAATATTCCACTGATAGACCCCGCTAGTAAGGTAGCCGAGTCAAAAATCACCAAATATGTGTGGGCAACGTCTATGAATCATCAATTGGTCAGGTTCAAGGTTCGACGTCGGAGGACAAGTGTACAATGTTCCGTAAGGGATGAGATTTTCTTCCAGGATAATTTAAATAATGTCAGATACGTAACACTACTAAAGGTTTATTAATTAAAAAGTGCACTGGTACATGGTCGTTGTAATGACGAATCTTGGGTTCATTTATACCTGTTCACCCAAAATGACACACGGTCATAGCTTAAGACTTTCTGCTACACTCGGCAACTGCCTGATCAAGACTTTCTACTACACTTGGCAACGTCCTAATCAAGATTTTCTACTACACTCGGCAACTGCCTGATCAATACTTTCTACTACACTTGGCAACTGCTTGATCAATACTTTCTACTACACTTGGCAACTGCTTGATCAAGACTTTATACTACACTCGGCAACTGCCTGATCAAGACTTTATACTACACTCGGCAACTGCCTGATCAAGACTTTCTACTACACTTGGCAACGTCCTAATCAAGATTTTCTACTACACTCGGCAACTGCCTGATCAATACTTTCTAAACACTTGGCAACTTCCTAATCAAGACTTTCTACTACACTTGGCAACGTCCTAATCAAGATTTTCTACTACACTCGGCAACTGTCTGATCAAGACTTTCTACTACACTTGGCAACTGCTTGATCAAGACTTTCTACTACACTTGGCAACTGCTTGATCAAGACTTTATACTACACTCGGCAACTGCCTGATCAAGACTCTCTACTACACCTGGCAACTGCCTGATCAAGACTTTCTACTACACTCGGCAACTGCCTGATCAAGAATCTCTACTACACTTGGCAACTGCCTGATCAAAACTCACTGCCTCCAATTCTCTATAGCCCAGATTAAGCATAACCAACTAGAATCTGTCTACTCTGTGAGGAATCCAATGACGGCATGAAGTGCCAATCAACTCGCTGATATCCACTTCACCCCAAACCACGAGATACTTGAACATCGCTTTCAACAGATTCAATGCTCTCCCACTGGAATCAGCATTTATGGGCCTACGTGCAGGTTTAAAAGGAAATAGCTCACATGTAAGATGCATGATTCTACAATTACAAGTTGACCGGTGATATACAATAGATATCAAACTCTTTGAGACTAGAATAACTAAGTTGAGAGCTTCACATAATCCATTTTTTAAATTATTAAGTGTTATTCTTTTAAAAATAAATGTTAAACTGATTTTACTGTTCTCTATTCCACTGTTTCCCAGTGGAAACTACAGAAAGCCGCACTACAATTCCACGCATGTTTCAAGCCATATTGCCTACCTAAACTACGCGCCCCATATGTGGGGCGAGACGTGTTCTTAATTATTTACGCCCCTCGAGTATTTCCTTCCTTCTAGGTCACAGACAAGGTATACATACACCAGACACTAAACCTTACGGGAGTTTTCACTGCGCTCTTTTGGGCCAGGTTGAGGTCTTGGCCACTGGGGAGTGCTAGTTGATGTTCTCAATGAAACAGCACTTCCAAGCGAAACAACTCACTTTCAAATTGTTCGTTGTAGAGTAAAAGCGTGGTGATCCGGACACAATAGTTTAGGTAAAAAGAAGACCCCCGTCCCCAACTCACCTCTTTTCCCACTTTCAATGAAAAAACCTTTTCAGACAAGTAACTAATAGGTGGTATTTGAGATTTTTTTTACGACAGTTTGCAAACATTCGATTGAATAATAAAAAAAGAACCATTGTCTTCTAAGTTTTGTTTGTAATCTGCAGTCTGATTATACTCGTTTGGGGGAGGGGGTTGGTTTATGGAGAGGGATGTGGCCGCTACCTGAAACTAGCTTTGTGAAAGCTTGATAGCGATGTTGTCACTAAAGACTACATGAAGCACTCACGTAGGTCTCTGAACTTTCCAAATGAGCGCAGCCATTTTAATCTAGAGGCTGTGGGTCTGGAGTATACCTCTCCTGTGTCCCAGGTGAGAAATTGGTTTATGTTTTCTCATTAATTTCCTGCACCATATATTAAACCGCTAATAATCTTGCATTCGCATGGAAGGAGAGTGGTAAACCACGGTGGAAAAACCACCACCAGATGGGAATTTGGCCTTATCCACCCCATCAAAGGCAAACACAAACCCAACAAGACTGACGCTTTAGTCCACCTGCCCACCAATGAAGGTCTAGTTTTGTTTATTTATCAATCCAAAGGAAGGCTGAATCAATATTTGGAAAGTGTATTTTTCTTCTTGTGTTTATTTCCTGAATATAAGTAATGTTCCCCAACATGTAAAGTTTCCTTTTTGTGTGTGATATAAAGCTTCTGTTTGTATTAAATCTAAATTTATTTATTTGATTCCGTTTAAGTTTTTCCCCTCCCTTAGTATTTTCATGTTTCTGAAATCTTATATCAATATGTTGTACGTCACGCCTTTAAAACGTTCAGTACAAAATGCTATGTCGATAATTTACGCGTCAACTTGGAGCCTTTGGCGTTTCTCCCAAGTTCCTTGCTTCCCAAAGTTGCTGTGAATGGCGACAATGGGTGTATTCATAAAGTTCATTAGAACTTTAAAGAGGAGAGGGGGAAGACATTAGGAGTATCAAATTTAGTGAACAGATTGACACATTATTTGAGATGAAAGGAAATGCTACATTTATTAAATATAGTCATATTTTTTAAAAAAAAGAATCTTTTCCGAAAAGCCAGAAAAGTTACTAGACATATTTTCACGTATTACTACGTCAATTCACGTAATCTGAAGCTTTCATTTTTGATATACATTGTCAATACCTATGAGTAGCACTAATTATTATTAGCACCACGTCTTACTACCCGTTCGGGTTATACACACGCTGATGTGTAATGGTAGGGTGATTGTGAGATGAAATGAAGGACCTACAGTTTAACGTGGGATCCGAACCACGGTGGAGGCCTGTCATTCCACACATTCACTAGTTGTGATTAATACACGTCTTGTCAGAGGTGAAGGAAGGGTTTGATAATCAGATTAATCTGTGTCGGGACCGAGGATTGAACCCTGGACCCCCAGCACAGAAGTCAGACACCTATGAATAGCACTAATAATACGGTAACATGTAATTTATTGCTAACAGCAATACATGTTTTTGTATATATTTTTTTAAGTTTCTTTTTAACAAAATCCAACTCTATGGAAATTATAGGCGCATATGTTAAATTATTTTATTTCTATGCAGCCGATCATACTAGAATATTCGTATTTAATTACGTTCATGGGATAGGGATCGGTAAGTTATAATTTAGAAGAAGGGTACCCGCATTAGTTTGGAGTGAGATAGCTAAATCATTTAAGAAAACTCACCGGATATAATTGGGACCTTAATTCCGCTGTCACTGACACAGCACAAGACGAGTCTCCCGGTGCGGGTGACGTCAACTTAGAATTTACATTTATTAATTTATTCAAGGTATTTAACGTGCACTTTCCGAACCGATTATTAAATCAGCATACGTATTGTAAACTAACTTAAATCAAGAACCGACACAATATCCAGCCTCCAGCCGTTAATTAATTACTGTGAAAGGGGAAACCCACATCTCAACAATTGTTTATTTTTCGACCATGACAGAAAATTGAAACCCTGGACCCTTAATTCAGTAAACTTAGAATTGAATCCCTAACAGATAGGATGCCAGTTTACCGTAGTTCATTACATCTCATTAGCAAAGCTAGGTATTAGCTAGCGGATTTGACTCGCACCCGAGAAGCTTAGGGCTCTTCTACACGAGCGTTTTCGTGTGGCCGAAGTCGACCAAAAATAAGTGATCCTTGTGTGGTTGACTGTCGTCCACTTGAAGTTACTATTTAACGCAATGGAAAGAGTACATCCCTTTTTCACACACTGGCGCTTTTTTTTTGACCACATGCGAACCGTTGTGACTGGCCGTAACCGTATCCGTTCACTCACTACAGGCCGACTACAACGTTTACCTTTTCACACACTGGCGCTTTTTTTTTATACCACATGCGAACCGTAGTGGCTGGCCGTAACCGGACCCGTTCACTGACCACAGGCCAACAACAACGTTCTCCTTTTCACACGGGCCACTTATCTTATCGACCCCATTTTGGTGGCATGTTTGGCCAGACAACATGTTGGAACCGTTAGACACAGACACGTTCATTGCAGAGATTAAAGCGTTGGGAGAAACTCTGTGGAGGGTTTCACTGTAACTTCGCATTGATAACCGGAATAAACTTATCCAAATATACGAAAAATGTATTGTATAAAGAACGTGTGGAACCGCCCAAATTGTAGCCGCACCCTAACACTGGAATCTATCCAGAAACCCCGTGATTTCCTGCGTGGCTGGAGGAGCGCTAAAAGTGATAATGCTTCTTGTTCACAATCCAAACTATGAATGACCGAATTTCCCTTGTCAAGCGTCGGAATCTCCAGGCCACTTGAAGCTGGCTCGACCACAAAATGTGGCCGTTGTTGGACCACTGCAGCGGTCGAGCCAGCGACATCGGGACCACATTCTATGGTCGACTTCAACCACACGAAAACGCTCGTGTAAAAGGGCCCTTAGAGGCTGTACGCAAGAACGAGAATGAGATGAAGCTAAGACTGAGGGAGAAGGGAAGTGGCGTTGATCTGCTTGCTATTGGACAGTCTGCGCAAGAGTACCCTATTTAGATTGCAAATCAACGTCACTTCACTTCACTTCTCACTCACCCTTCACATTCACTCTTTCTATTTCTTGCATACTCTTAAAGAGTCAACTTCACGTCACGTCCGATAATCAGGAAAATTAGATACAAGATTAAGTTCGAGCAATAAAACACATCGAATTGTGATTTGCTGCCTTCTTCCCTTGACAATAGCGAAATTAAACTCTGGTTAAAAAGTTTTTTTTTTTTCATTTTAAAATTTTTTTATTTTTTTATTTTTAAATAGAGTAAAACAGTTTCACTGGTATCAGTTCCGGTAATTTCTTTACTAGAATATTAAACTAGATTAAAACGCTCCACGATGTGAGAGCAGGCTAAGGCTATATTATCTATGTAAGATAGATACTATCCGTGTGGGTGGGGGTGTAAGGGATGCGAGAAAAGGTCAGTGTTTTTTCATCTTGTATAGCAAATTTGGTGACCTGGTGGTCTAGTAGTAAGGTGTCATACTTCTGTGTGGGCAGCCAGGGTTCGATCCTTGGTCCTGGGTCAGATTTATCTGATTGCCAAACCCTTCCTTCACCTCTGACAAGACGTGTAATAATAAAAACCTGTGAATGTGTGGAATGCTGGGCCTCCACCGTGGTTCGGATTCCACGTTAAACTGTAGGTCCTCCATTTCATCTCACAATCGCACAATTACACATTAGTGTAAGGGCGTGTAACCCGAACGGGTAGTAAGACGTGGTGCTAACACTAATAATAATAATAATAATAATAATAATAATAATAATAATAAAGAAAAGCTTTTTTTAATTATATAAAATATTGCTCCAGTGCAAAAATTTTATTCACATGGTGATATCAACAGTTGTTGAATGTCTGTCATGAGCATAGCGGCATTATCTAAAAAAAATTTAAATGAAGAGAAAAAGTTGTCATTAAATTCTAGGACACTCTTTACAGATATTCAAGGTCTGTTGAGGTCACCATGCGAAAAAATTAAAATCTTATGTTTCAACTGGAACAATATTTGATTTATTTTGACCAAACAAATGGGTTTTTTTTAAATATAAGAGGTGAAAATACACTTACCTTTTTCTCGTGACCCCTACACTCCCCACCCTGATTATATTAGTTACACGAAGTGTGATTTTCTTAGATTACTGTGGTTTTTCCCTCCTCTCTAACGAGGGCACTTTAATCAATAGTCACCATTTTCATATTGTTATAATTTAGATACATTAAGTAGGCCAATAAAAAGAGAAGGAAGAATAAAACATGACTACATCGCTACTTTTCCGATTTTAAAACCGAAACCTTTAGATCATTCTCATGTCAAATCAATTTAACTTGTGAGAATTTTACAAATATTCATTCCTCATCAAATTTTGTTTTTATATTTTTATATATACATACAGGGTGAGGTCGAAACAATTAGACGATTAACAACTTGAAAACTAACACGTTAGTTGAAAAGTAAATATTTACTAGATAAATAAAAGCAAAATTCAAAAAAACATTTTTCCACTTTTTGAATATAATGTCACTCAGGTGAGCTCCAGCGGACGTCAGACAAACCTCAGCACGTTGTCCATCACTTTCCTCAGTGTTGATCGTCTAATTGTTTCCGCCCCACCCTGTGTATGGAAAGTTGTTTCGCATGATGATCAAAATATCATTATCTTTTATGAGGATGAATTATTTAAGAGTAGATTACTGAAAACAATTTTTTTTTCAAGTTTTGTTCCCAATTATTACAAATTTATAATAATTATGATGAAAACGTATTTACGACTGTTTCGTGCCATTCATTTTTATAATTTTCTACCTATTAAAACCATCCTTAAGTTCAATAGTAACATTTGTTGTATTAATAAAGTAAGCTTCTACCTACGGCATATATATATATATATATATATAATATGAACTGCTTAAACAAATCCAAACCACGTGCACAATCGTAGATTATTTAATAATTAGACAGAAAATAAACAGTTTGGTGAAAGCTCAGTTTAGATATACTTTTTCCTTTTACATAATGAAATAATTTAGATGATGATAATAATAATAATATATAAAAATTACTTGTTAAATCATAAAATATATTTACAGGTTCTACAAAATCAAAATTTTCGAATTTCCGTTGTTAACACAGCTCACACAGGGACTTTCCTTGATTTATATATTTTTTTGCTGGTTCTGACACATCTTTATCGAAAGATAACCAAACATCTGATTATGTCACTTTGGGGCACTATGGGGCGCATTACGAACAACAACAACTTCCCATCNAAGGGGCGAAAGAAAATACTATCTGTGCGGGCCACCATACAAACTTAGTCGTGTTCCACACTTTGCGCACCTAAAATAGTAACACGGAAAAAAAAGTGACAACAAGAATGCTGTGAGATACTGACCTAGCTAGGTTCTCAAATAAAGGCATTAGACAACCTGCTTGTAGTCATACAAAATTTGAACACGTGAACATGACGTTCACGGGGCAATGACATATAGTGAAGTCATGAAGACTTAAAACAAAATAAAGAACTCATGAAGAAGAGGAAGCTTAAAGTAAGCTCATAAGAAAACATAGTCATATAGACTAACTAAACAAGTCTGAAGGACTTGGAAACATAAGTGTCATTCCGACCAATTAAACTATGTCCGAGGGACATAGAAAAGGAAACATAGTCTTAAGGACTATCTCAACAAGTCTGAAGGACTTGGAAATTTAATGATACTTGGATCAATAAAGAAGATTCCCTCGGCGTCGAGGCGGTGACACCCACGTCCCAACCATCGCGGTCAGCAGTATCTTCTTCGGGTTCTGGAGCAGAGCCTTCGAGGATATCCAAAGATGAACTACAATTTGTGAACTTAGCGATCGCCCATTATATACTATTTTTCTGACNTCGATACTCGATTGTACGCGCCTACTCGGACAGCAGCTAAATACTAACAGTGGAAAATCACTGGTATAAATCACCGTATTTTAAAATCACAGTCACTGTATTCACTGATATCGTAAAATCACTGTTTTTCCCATCTCTAGTGCCACGGAAGTCCGCTAGGGGAATAGTGTCCGTAGCTCGCGGCATCGGACCAGCGATGTGCAGGTCTTTATTCAATGTTGAGTTCAAGGGGTTAGACGTCCTTTGAAACTACCACGCCTTCTACTCCGCCATACTTGCAGAACGGTTGGTGAAAGCATGGTAATCGAATCCGGGAACATCCATGTAATGTGAGTAGAACACAAATGATATTATTGCAGAATATATCAATTTTAATTCTCTTCTTCGGATTCCTTCATATTATTTCAGCATTTGGTGCAGATTATAGTTAGTAGATTTCATTTGAATTAAGTGACATGCTACAAGCGTAATAATGCAAACACGAAGAGACAGAATATATAAATCAATTGCAGTGCAGCAGACAAGCTTTATATAAACAAGTGTCTTGGCTTCTTCTATAACGGGTTACTGATTGTGAAAGTGTACTATCTAAGTAATATTTTATTTATTTGAGGTATTTAACGTGCACTTTCTGAACTTACTGATTATATTAGCACACGAGAATTTCTATGAACAATAGCGAAAGGCCCTACCAATTTTGCCATGAAAGGTATTTTCCCATACCTTCCGGGGTTCTGTTAGGTGCCGCAAACTAAATGGGACCAACCGCTTTACTTCCTATCCGAAGGAAGTTGTGCTACGAGTATTTTTATCGCTCAAGAAAAATCAATCGACCCCGGCTAAGTTTTAACCCACAAATATCGTCGGATCCTAAGGCGAACGAACACTTTACCCCAAGATAACCGACGTCGAAAAGTAGTAAATTTTATCTAATCATTGATCTAAGAGAGATTTAAATCACATCAATTGCTAAAAATTGCCTATTTTATCATGCAAATACAGTTTTTTAATAGTGAAACTACCCACCTCGGCAGCGTAGCTAGCTAACGCACCAGTTTCATGTTGAGCTAGACTACTGAGGATGGGGAGATTGAGGTTCGAATCTCGGTCAGGTGAACTGAGGTGGTTTTCTTAGATGATTTTCCACCCTCCCTCCACGCAAATGTGGGTTCACTTCCTCTAAATTCATCTTTCTTAATCCCGAACTCATGAACCTAATTAGTACTTAAGCGTATAACCCGAATGGGTGCTAAATACTTTTTTTTTGTGCACCTTGAGTTTTTGTGCCCCATAACTAATAAACGTGTGTTTTACAAATCTGACTGTCTGTACCTGAGCTGAGAAAGTCGGATTATTTTCGTTAAAAATAGATATTTATAAGTTACGTGGTTATACCTTGAAGCAAAATCATGGTTTTAATTCTAGCTCCGAGGTTAAAGATAATTCAATAATTAATATATATATTTGAAAATACGTATTTTTCTCTATATCTCCACGTTTCACTACCCGTTCTGGATACACTCCTGGGTGTTAGCTACACTAATGGATTAAGTATGATAGGTAAGGTTGATTTTATAGGAAGTGTACCCGAATTTGCGTGGAGGGTAGCTGAAAACAATATAAAAAAACCAAAGTACACCTGACCAGAATTAGAACTGCGATATCCACCTCATTGGCAGTCGAGTCTATTGTGAAAGTGACGTCATGGACCTGTAGGCCACCGAAGTGGGTTTGAAAATAATTAAATTTCACTCGTAGATCATCAGGATATTTTAATTGTGATAATAGACAATTTGGGGTGCCTTCCAACCACATTTAAAGTATGTATTAGATTACCAATGCAGTTTTTGTTTTTATCAGAATCGTTACTCTTTACACATCTAGTTACACTACAAAGCTTGGAACGATTGGTGGGAAACAAATATACGGGCTGCCTGGATAATAATTTTGAACGAGCTGTGGGTTGAGTCGACGTAACACTGTTTTCTCTCCACCAATCAGAGAGGTTTATTTATTCCTAAGGATTTTCAACTATTCTACAAGCATCTCACGGGAGATAATCTCTTAGAAATCTGAATACAAAGTGCGTGCTCATTTAATACCACGTGTCAGCGCGTGGTTGGCTGCCCAAGTCTGACTTGATAGCAACGTATCATACCTTCCTCTTGGGTTGAATCTAACACTGAAAAAATAATCCTTGAAAAGAATGTATATACTAAAACTAAAGGGAAAAAAACAATGTATATTTACAAATTAAACGTATAAACACACATAATTTTACAAATAATAATTAGCAATAATTCATGTAATTAGTTGTATTATCGTAATTGATTCTCATGTACGTTTGGCATATGTTATTTTATACAAACGATCCCAGGATATTTTAATATTTATACTCTACACCAAATATGTCTAAATTCTTGTTGACGTTTAAAATCGCTCAAAAAGTCTAAGCTCAGAAGTTTGCCTAGTGAAGTAGAAGAATGAGGAAATTGGAAATTCCGTGCATTCTCTCCCTCCTTATCTTCATTCTCTTGTTTTTCCTTTTAACCCGCGTCCTTATTTTTAAATCTCCTTACCATCTTGCACAATTCCAAGGCGGCTAGTTGTAAAGAAACCCGGCGACCCTTTTCGTTTCTTCGCTACAAGAAGAGAGATCGTAAAAAAAAAACGAACTCCATAGAGGAATTGATCACAAGTCACTAAACTGTATCCGATACATTAATGATAGGATTACACGATACTGTTCCAGATTTATTTATAATGTAATTTTTAGACATTTTGCTATCCGCCATGCCATTAAACAACTTCAAGGCTTAGAATAAGACTACACCTATAGTTGATTGTATCACACTGCGGAATGTAGGATAGCGAGAAAGCAAACTTCCTAGGGGGGAAAAAAGCACGATAATTTTACAGACTATCCTAAAATAAATATCACTTCCCACTAATAAGCTTATCGTTAATAAAGACCTACAAGCAATCTTAATCTTAATTCAACCCCATTTTAACTACCCCAGTTCCCTGAGAAGTGAAATAGCAGCATGTGTGATATTCGATCGCGCATTAAACCTGTTCATTGCAGCAATAACGTTGAATAAACACTTGATTAAATTTGCATAATTCATTTCAATTATAAACTAGTAAAAAAAATCATTAACGAACTATCCCCGCGTGAATAGTGAACAAACATGCTTCGGTGGCCGCGTGGTCTAACGCGCCACTCTTGTGTTGGACTAGACTACTGAAGACGGGGAGATCAGGGTTCGATCCTGGTCTGGTTTACTGAGGGTGCTTTTCTCTAAATGGGGTTTCAATCTCCTTACACGCAAATGCGGGTGCACTTCCTATCAATTAAACCTTACTAATCCCTAAGCTATCAGTGTAATTTGTACATAGGCGCACAACCCGAATGGTTAGTAAGATGCGGTGCAAAAAAAAAGTTAACAAGAACAATAGGCCGATACCCACGACGCGAGAAATAATATTACAAATATGTTTCCCCCCCGTGGGGCATGAGCCGCGAACCTCAACACTACAATAGTCAATATGACTACCAAATTATTATTACTATTAGCACCGCGTCTTACAACCCGTTCGGATTATACGCACTTACGCTAATGTGTAATGGTAGAGTGATTGTGAGATGAAATGGAGGACCTACAGTTTAACGTGAAATCCGAACCACGGTGGAGGCCTGGCATTCCCCACATTCACAAGAAGTCTTGTCAGAGGTGAAGGAAGGGTTTGGTAGTCAGATAAATCTGTGCCCGGACCGAGGATTGAACCCCGGCCACCAGCATACAAGTCTGACACCTTACCCCTAGACCACCAGGTCACCTACTACCAAATTGAGCTGTGAGAATAATAACATTATAAACATTGGGATGTAAGAAAGCAAATGTAAGAACTCCAGGATGCTCTCCATTAAGTCTTTTTTAGGATTAACAGAAAAGTGAACAAATATTCACTGGTATTATGGGACTCATAAGAAATTTCAATTTTTATACTATTACACATAGTTTTAGAGTAAATGAAAAATAAGTTTTTCTTCGCTGATGTCTTCAGAAATTTTAGAAGTTTCAAATAACCTTAGAGTACTCAAATTAGATTAATTGAACAACAAAATGAAAACATAATATTTACCGATTGAAAATCAACTCGTCTACCATATTCTATCAGGCCCTGAAAGACAGCACATTATTTCTTCCCCTAACTCCGTGGAAAGTGATACATCATGTCATCTACTAGCTACCTAGCAATGGATACCTCCCCCCCCCCTTACACCATCTCCTGGAATTATACTTCACCTTGGGAAAATAATATTACACTCAAACATTTCATTTCACATGCATTGTGTTAAAATTAAGTGGAAAATATCACAGCACTGGTATCACAGTTGTTCGTAAAAATGTGTAAATACATGTATGTAAAAATTTCAGTTAGTGTAAGCTAAATAGTGGATTAGGCTAGGTTAGGTTAGGTTAGGTTAGATTGAAAATACTTGAAACGCTCCACTACAATTGCCGTTCTCCTCTGCGACGTGACCTTGATTATCAACGACATCTTAAACATTTATCTAACTGCCTTCCTGCACGATAACCGTGAACATTTGTTTGCAGTAAAAGTCATGTTCAGTCATGTGGACGAGTTGATGGGGTGGAGGTCCACTGGTTAATATACCAGTTGACAGGTTTACTTTTTTAAGCTGAACAATAGCAGTAGACAAGTCGATTGACAGCCTAGGCTAGAATTGACATGACGCCAAAATGTTACTGTACATTATTTAGTAACCTGACAACTAAACATTACAGTAGTAATGAGTTTAACAAATCAAATTAGATAAACGCAGGTTTATGTAAACATACATTACTTGGATTACTGCATCATATTACAAACGTAAGGCAATTTAAGTCGTAATCATTGTTTGTTGTGCTGGTTTTGTTAATTTCATTTCCACCGTATTGTCTCAAACAGTTCCAAATATATAGCTTAACAAAGCTGAATAAGCATATTAAGCTGGTGCGTCTGTTTGTATTATCAGAGAAAGAACCGCTTATCTCCACATTAAAACAAAGCGTTGTACCCCACGACACAACAGAGCTAAACTTCTACTATGCGAGCATTATGTCGTGCAAATGGACCATTTTATTGCTGTGCAGGGGAGGCGCGATTTCCAGTGGCGTGGATACAATTCCGCGCAAGGGGAGGTGTGGGTCGGGGGAAAAGGGAACGTTAGTCTGCCACTACTCCATTTTCATCCGGTACATATGAAGCTATTTCTATGCGAGTGACATCACATGGCAGACATATGGCCCGCCTCTTAACGCGCATATAGACTGCGCTTGAGTACATTCACGTTATACTCCCTACTCGAGTGGAGATAATATTTTTTTTGAAAAAATACACACAATTTTGAAGCCGCTTTGCGTAAACTATGGGGATGAATCTAAACGCGAAACACTTATTCGACTGGAGGAGGGGATTGGTGTCTAGAGACCGTCATTTTTATTAAAAAAAATTGATTGAGCTGTGTGTGTATGTAGCGTAAATGATTTATTATATGTTTTTTCATACAAAGGCGTTCACAAATACTTCACCACTCCGTATTTCCGAAGCTCTAAAGACATTCATGTCTTTATTATTAGCTACATTTCTAGTCCATATTAATGAAATTAGAAAGTACTTATTTCATCATAGAAGTAAATAAGTTATTTAATTATGTATTTAGTTGCTTCATTCAAAACGGAATAAAACCAAATTCAGTAGAAAGCATTTGTTATTATATATGTTCTAAACATATTTTAATGTTAGGATTGTCCTTACCACTTTTGAAAACTTTTTAAAAATTCTATATTTTTACTAAGAAATTTAATTTTCTTTTCTAAAAGTATAATTATTTAAAAAAAATACATTGTCTGAGAACTTTTAAAATATTTAAAAGCCATTTATGAACAATTATACTATTTTTATTCTCTGAATCTTTACACAATCGGTAGCATGTTTGTTTGTCTACTGAGCTAAGGGTGTCGAGTTCGATTCCCGGGATGGCTGGAAAATGTATTGATAAAATGTGGGTTTACCCTTTCATAGTGATGAACTAACGGCTGGGGCTGGTTGTTTTGTCTGTTATAGATTTAAGATAGTTTATAAATCGTGTTCTGATATAATCTCTCGGTCCAGAAAGTGCACGTCAAATCCCTCCCATAAATTAAATAGTATGCTTATTGAAATTTTAAGATCTTAAAGCTTAATTGTCTGGGAACTTAAAATATTTAAAAGCCATTTATGAACAATTATACTATTTTTATTCTCTGAATCTGTACACAATCGATAGCATGTTTGTTTGGCTACTGAGCTAAGGGTCTCTGGTTCGATTCCTGGCATGGATGAAAAATGCATTGGTAAAATGTGGGTTTACCCTTTCACAGTGATGAATTAACGGCTGGGGCTGGTTGTTTTGTCTGTTATAGATTTAAGATAGTTTACAAATCGTGTTCTGATATAATCTCTCGGTTCAGAAAGTGCACGTCAAATACCTCCCATAAATTAAATATTATGTTTATTGAAATTTTAAAATCTTAAAGATGGAATAGTTAATATTAAATTATGTACACAGCCACAAAAATGCCACGAAACCCTAGGGTTTTTTTTTAGAATTATGAATTGTTATTCCAGAGGGAAGAATGGTTTCTACCGCCTCCCCTCCTCTTCCCCAAAATGTACAATTTACAAAATGTTAAGTGTGATATAAATAGTCTTAAAATTTAGGTTTGTAGTAACATGCTTGCTTCTAATCCAGAAACCAGAATTTTCGCCCCAATTAAACTCTAGACAAACACCAGCATAAATATAATAAACGTTTTCCTTTAAAGCTGTTAACTTAAATCACTGAGTGTCGGTATTGATACTGGACAGTATTGTTAAACTCAATATTGCAAAACGGCTCTGTGTGTTATAACACAGATCAAGAGAAATAAGGCTATATTTATGGAATTTGTGGATTTGTAAAAAGATTTTGATAATGTATATTGGGATATAAAGTTTAAACTTTTAGGGAAGCAAGGTATGAAATACCGAGACATAAAACGTTTTTATAATCGCTACAAGAATCAAGTGGCTGAAATAAAAGTGTAGAACCAAGAGGGACAACCATAAATTAAAAAAAGGTTCACAAGGCTTCAGTCATTATATTTTACTTGTATGGTGAGGAAGCAATGAAGGAAGAAAAAGAACAGTTTGGGTCAGGAATGAGATTTCAAGGAAAAATAATAACAATGTTAAGGTTTGTTGATTGATGATATTGTTCTTTTGGCTGAAAAAAGGGAAGACTTAGAGGGAATACTGAATGGAATAAATGCACTATTAGGAGAGCAATTTGGATTGAAGATAAACAAAAGCAAGTTATGAATAGTAGCAGAGGAGGTAATAAGTCAATTTTGTTATTTAGGAAGTAAAATTACAACATATGGACGAAAAAGGAGGATATCAAAAGCAGGCTAACACAATTGAAAAGAGTTTACCAAAGAAAAGAAGCCTAAAACTATAATATATTGATCTTATATTGAGGACTATTTTTAACGTTGTATGTTTGGAGCACAGAACTTCATGGAAGTGAAGTTTGGATGCTGGTATAGACAGAAAGAAGTAAAATTGAAGCATTGGAAATGTGGTCCTACAAAATTATGCTAAGCATTTAAGGGGGGGGGTTGATAAAGTGTGAACTGATCTTATTCTAGAAAAGATAAGGATGAAAAAAACGTCTATGTACACATCTTACAAAAAGGTTGACATTTTGAGGTATACAGGCTTGGTTAACTTTTAATGGAGGGTACAGTGAAAGGTAAAAATGGCAAAGAAAGGCAAATATTAGTGTGTGTGAAGCAGATAATGAAGGATGGGGGCTGTAATAGGTATGTATAGATGAAGTGATTGGCAAAGGCTAGGAAGAAAGGGAGGATTGCATAAAACCAATCCAGAGACTGATGACATGAAAAAAAAAAGGTTGTTACAAGTTTACAAACTATTGTCGGTTTATCATGTATGTAAAGTTATCTTACAATCTAAATACTACCGTATTGTATTCAAATGCCAAGATACGTGTTTTAAAGCATCCACTTTCGACACATAGTCAGTGGCGTAACTAGGTTTTTTGGGGTTCGGGGCGAATGTAAAATGGCTGCCTCCTCCACTACTCCTACCCTAACCAATAAGCCTTGTAAATTCTATTTTCTTTTTATTCCATTATAGTTTGCAATTATTATTATGATACATTGTTCAAAAACGAACTTTTCTAGCCTTAATGGATTCAAAGCTTTTGATGACATCACTGAAATCAATATCGAAGGCTACTTTCTTCACTTTCCATCGAAAGAATTGCCAGATTCATAGATCTATCTCGAAACATTGCTGTTATTAGATATGACTTCATGAGTTTTAATTTGCTAAAGAATCGCTTACATAATACTATTTACACTGGCAATGTCATTAATACTTGCATAGCTATAACCAATATCTTGTACGCCTACAATTCTACCGAGAAAATGTACAAGAGTCCCTTTGGAGAACAATATAGCTCTTCGCCATTATTGGCAGCAAAAAGCCAACTACCGAGTCGAAGATGGCTGCGTTATCTGATAGCTCATAATCTTAATTGATCACACATTTGTAACCGATGATTTTCGGCTTTACAGGCTTTACTTAAAATATTGGGTGGATAATGACCCTAGGCACAGGGCGATTCCTGGATAGCTCAGTGGTTAGAGACTTTGCATAGTAAGTGAGTTCGATCCCCGTTTACAGGTGTCATTTTTAATTTGAAAGAATATGATATTTATATACGGCAATTTAATCCATTTTAACCAATATGTTTAGCTCTTTCTATAGGATCAATTATGTCCTTCTAGCCAAGGTACAGCTCCGATCCAGCATGGGATATTAACACCAACCAAACTTGATACAGTGATTCTAACACGGAGCAAACACACTGCCAATGGTTTCAGGATAAAAACTCGTACCAGAATGAGTACCAGACATTGTCGCTGTATTGGCTTAGTGCACCCTTCACCACTGAGCTACCGAGGATTCATCCTGTGCTCAATGTTATTATTAATTCACTAGAATCTCTTGTTTCCACTTTTTAGTTCTCTAATGAAATATATTGGCCCTAGAAAGTTCCTATAAGTTTTATCTTTCTTCATTTAACGCTCCTTCAACCTTTTTCTCCCAGGGCAACCTCCCCATTCACCTCCCCACCCCTTTAATTCCACCCCTGCATGTGGGGTATATCTTGACATCCTTAATTGGTTTTAGCTACTGTACATTTATTTCTAAATATATTTTAAAATTTTCTTCCTATGGGATTCAAGGTATAGAATGGCAAACTCACTGGGAAGACCCAGACGCTGATAGAAGACTAAGGTTTGGATAGACCTGAGAGAGATAGGATGTAAGTAGACGGATTGGATAGAATTAGCTCAAAATAGGGATAGGTGGAGTACTTTTGTGAGTGCGGTAATGAACTTTTGAATTCCTAATGCTAGAGAGTATTTAAAAAAGCATGACTACACGTGTGGTTTGAAACTACGAACTGTAGTAAATTAAAGTATCGAGTTATAACAGTGTGGTTCTCGAGTTTGTAATAATTATTCTTGTGAAATGCCCTACGTGACTGAGCTCTTTACTATTCTGAAACAATTAAATAACATTATATTAGCCCTCACGAGGGGTGAGTGATTATAAACCTACCAAATAAGCATGAAGTGGTTTTGCCTTAATCTCATCTGTCGCATAGAATAATTTATAATCATCCTTACTGCACAAATGCTATAATTTCTTGGGTTGGGTCGGGTTGGATGTTTAGTAACATGTTGTGAGAGAGGTTATATCAATTATTGAGGCGACTTCGGAATCGATGGAAACGCGGGTCAAGGCGTTAATCTAGTTTGGTCTGCTTTGCCAGTGATGGGATTATAGAGGTTAAACTCCCAGCTGGGTATATTGAAAATGATTTTTTTTTTCTAAATGATTACCCAAACTACACGCTTTGGTGGTCGCATTGTCTAAGGCTTCCTTCTTGCCATAGACTGAACTGACGGGGACGAGGGGGAAAGGGGGGGTTTCGAATCCTGAGGGGGGGTTTCGAATCCTGGTCGGGTGTACTTAGAGTGGATCATAAAAAATGGGTTTCTTTTATTCGTCTATGCAAATATGAGAACATTTCCTCTTAATTCAACCTTCCTTATTTCTAACATTTCAGCGTAATTATTACAGATACGTATAGCCCGAAGGATTCGTAAGAAGCGGTGCTAAAAAAACCTTATCTATCCATAATCCATTTGATTAATTAGTACATAGACGCAGAGCCCGAACGGGTACTAAAACGCGGTGCTAAAAAGCACCCAAATTTCCCTTCACACAAATGTGGGTACCATTTCCTCTACATTTCACCATTTTATCACTAGCACCCAAGTGTAAATAACTGCGTAAAATTCAGAGGTTTACTAAAAATAAAATAAAAAGTCAAGTGCTGTAATTAAAAAGTTCACGTTAAATAGGTCTAACCAAAGAAAAACTATATTAATATGCAAGGACATGTCTGTAACAGAACATGCGCTCGGTCAAATGGGAACTGCCCGGGGTAAGTAAACGCAACACAAGTACAAGTTGATAGGCCTCGCGAGTCCCCCTCCCTACAACGCCACCCCGGTATCATGCCACGCTTCGCCACTGGTTAGAATTATCTGTTAGCTTGGTTTATTTCAATCATTTGAATATGAAAAACATAAATGAAAATATAATTGATAGACTTTTATTAACCTAGGGAGGATAAAAAAAAGGAAGAATACTTTTAATGAAATACCAATCCCGCATAAACCCGTTACGGTTCAGCGGAATGGATCGACACAAATAACCAGTTGTATCCCATCTATCACCGATAGAAATATATCTATATCGTTGAGGGTGATAAAATGGCGGTAATTGAATGAGAACCCAGTCGGGTGGATGGTACCGCAATGCACGCATGAGGTGTCACCGTGTGGGACCGACCGTGACTAGGATTGTGTGTGTGTAGTTAACAGTGCAGTAACCCAATACAGCGATTACCAACAGGGGTGTCACAGCTCGTTTCATCACACTCTATCTACGACAGGTTTTTATTAGTCTTTAGTTCTGCATTTAGAAATGGAGCCGAAATGGGAACGATGTATTTGCGCCACTGTCTGAACTGGGATTTAAGAACCCGCCTCACGCCCGATTATCTGGGAAATTAGATAGATGACTATGCTCAAAACAGAAACCGCATCTATATCCGTTTTTATTTGTTTGCATTCATCCCTTTCTAGCGGTGAATTAGGGAACAGTTTAGTAGGTTTTATATTTAATTTAGGCCTACATATATATATATAATTATGACTATTAAATTTGGTTGAATTTTTTTTAAAACATAGTAAAACAATTACGCTGTTCTCAATTACACTGTTTTATTTCTAAAGTAGAAATCAAAAAACCACACCACGATTATACATAGAGCATGGTTCTTGATTACCCTACCTACAGTCCCGTATTTGACTGCCCTAACGCGCATGGGTAAAGAAAAAGTTTTGTGACTTTTTTTTCTAGAATATATGGAAAACA